>NIVC01002725.1:0-47500 GCA_002269645.1 Macrostomum lignano
AAATGAGTTTAGTTTCAGATGATTCAAATGGCTAGAAAATGATTTCAGCATGCCTATTCATGTTCTACTGCTCAGTTTCTGCATTGCTCGGGTTGTGTCTCTGAGCCATCCAACCTTCGTCAGGCAGCACAGGTGCTCACTGTAGCAACGGTTGGAAGCGTTTCAAGCGCTCGAAACAGGCTCGCCTGCGCTGATCTTTGCGCCAAAAAACTGCGCTGCAACGGATTTCGTTTCTCGAAGTTCCCCAACCCGACCGGGACTAGAGCTAGCGAAGGAACGTCAAACAGTCGAGGAGGTCTTTGTTCACTTGGCGACTCGTGCGACGCTAGGCAACCGGAGAGCTGGCCCGGATGGGACTGCAATGCTTATCTGTACAGCTCTGTTGACGATTCAACAGGTGAGTGCTTTGTATAGGAGGAGGCTGCATCTGCAGCAGCCGTAAGGATCCTAGATTGACGTTCTGCTGAAATCCCTTCAAATCTTCAAACTGATGCTTAAAAACATTAAAGCTTCTTAGCTAATTGCCTTCCTTTTTTTACAATTTGGACCTATCGATATGCATAAGGAAGTTATTTGGCAGTGTCTAGACTTAAGGGGTTGTAGCCTAGTGGTTAGAGAGTCGGACCCACGACTGAAAGGTCGGGGATTCGATTCTTGACCCACTCGAACAATTTGTGTCCTAAAACAAGACACTTCACTTAACTCTGCATTGATTCAGTTCCCGAAAAATGGTGGAAAATGGGTTTCAGAATTAGCTGGGGTAATTAAGGGTGTGTGTGTCGACCCCCCCCCAGTCCTTGGACTGAACAGCCGTACGCAGCCTTCAGATGCTCCGCGCAATAGCTGCGGCTGAGCTGTCGGTTGCCATCCGGCCTAATTAGGGCAGGTGTAGTCAATTATTATTATCACTAGATTAAGGATCTGTTGAGAAAAGGAATATCAGTCTAAGCACCATGAATGGAGCCCAAAGTGAAGCTCAGGAGTATTAACCTTGCCAGACGTCATTCTATTAAAACGGCATATTAAAACGCCATTCTGCAGACAGTCCCACGCAGCGCCTGTCCCAGCTGCAGATGCTGCTGTATTATCGTTTCGCTCGCAGCGGCCTGACAAACGAGGCCGGGCCCAGACGGTCCTGTCTGGTCAGCAGCCACGTCGATATCGGGCCCGACGGCGCCAGCTTTGGCGGCTACACTGCGTCGCAGCTTACAACCGAAACGCCCCGATTTGAGCAACGTTTGGACTTTGGAAAGGCCTACTCCGTGTTTCTGATGGTGCGCCATGCTTTTGACGACAGGTGCGCTTCAGATCTTTAAGGACTCTGGCTCTCGTCATTTTGACTAGTCGTCCATATTTGCAAGCCCACAAGTCATCAAAGCTTCTCAAAGTCATATCTGAACTTTAAAGTACAAAGCTACAAATTTGTAAATTACACTCGTACTTTCAGCTACCAATTCTATCACAAGTTCACCGCCTGTGAAAACCAAGATGCGACCGGAAACACTCTGGCGAAGGTGTTTGGACTGTTATACCATTACGCATTCTGGACTTCGGCCTCTCGATTAGTGGCCCCTGCGCAGATGCGTTACACCGAGAGCAGAAACACCCTGCCGACTACTGGAGGAGCGTCCGGCCTTCTTTCCGTAGGACTGGTGTTCAATGGTGGCTCTGTGCACCGGTTTTACATGAACGGAACCAGTGTGAGGGTTGCGCGTCAATGGCTGGAGCATCCCGGCTTCGCTTCTGCCGATCGGTTTCAGTGCCTGACTCTCGGCTCGTCCTCAATGTCGGACTACAGTCTGAATGGCTCGATGCGCTGCTACGGCCTCAGCGCTAAAGAGCTGACGGCTGCGGAGTTCCGGTTTCTACAGGACCGGTGTCTAGAAGACTGACTGTGCTGTCTGTCTGTCTGTCTGCCTGTCTGTCTGTCTGTCTGTCTGTCTGTCTGTCTGTCTGTCTGTCTGTCTGTCTGTCTGTCTGTCTGTCTGTCTGTCTGTCTGTGTGTCTGTCTGGCGGTCTGTCTGTCTGTCTGTCTGTCTGTCTGTCTGTCTGTCTGTCTGTCTGTCTGTCTGCCTGTCTGTCTGTCTGTCTGTCTGTCTGTCTGTCTGTCTGTCTGTCTGTCTGTCTGTGTGTCTGTCTGTCTGTCTGTCTGTCTGTCTGTGTGTCTGTCTGCCGGTCTGTCTGTCTGTCTGTCTGTCTGTCTGTCTGTCTGTCTGTCTGTCTGTCTGTCTGTCTGTCTGTCTGTCTGTCTATCTGTCAAAACAGACAAAAATTCATTGATTCTTGACGCGTTCAACTCAAATTTGCCGAAGCTCTGCAAGCAAGGAAATCTGGTATCCGCTTTTCTCGACGTCAGTTACGTCATTTTCGATTATTGCACTGTTTGATAAAGCTTTTCTTTTCCTGGTATCTGGCAGGAAAAAAAGTTTCTGCGGAGTAATTATCTTTCACTTTGGGAAAATATACTGCTTCTCAATGAGCAGGTGAGCTACCCTGCCACCTGCCTTTCGTGAGCATGATTTAGTCTCCACCAGAGCTCCGAATCTCACCTGTTGCACTGTCGTACGTAACTGAAAGCTGAACTTTATTGACCAAAAGGCCGGTGAATTAGCCTATTCGTAACTAATTTTAGACGGAAATAAAAAAATAGCTGAACAGTTGATTTTGTAAAGTTAAAGTTAGAGATGTTAAATTGGTCGACGTTACTGCCTTAAGCATAACGTTTTTTTAGCTTGCGTGGACATGGTCCCCAACACCAGATAGTTATAGATAGTTTAGTTAGTGCATAGGAGTTAAGTCTCAGTTTCTTTAATAACAGTCTCTCCTCAAGGTCTCCATTTCCGAGATAACGGCTCTCAACAGTCGCCTTGGTCAGGCTGTTGCTCTGAAGGAGAAATTTGGTTCAAGCTGGGCAATGGTGGAAAGATCAGACGGCTTAAAATTTATTAATAAGGTTCACTGCTGCTTGTCAAGTTCTTACCCTGCTCCTCGTTAGACTTCTTCGTGCGTCTTTGGCGCGTCTTCTTGCCCTCTCTGCTACGGGATCCAGCGCCACCTGTTTGAAGAAAAGTATAGATAGACTCGCTTTAAAAGGAATTATGCATGTTACATTATGGACCTATTTTTTGCTTAAATCGAACAAATTTAGTAGGCTGTCGCGGTATGGGTAAACACTTTTCTCCCGTACCTGATCTGATTACGTTACCAACGAGAAGGGCATGCTTGTGGGATGTCCTTTTTGATACAAGTTACTTGTAGTTTAATCAAAAGCGGAATATTTCCTGGCTAATACCAGATTTTTTAACCGCACACACAAAGATACGAGGATTAAATTGCCAAGTATGGCTGTACGGATGAATATCAACTTCTAACAGTAGTTTTTATGGCTTCTCACTAGCAGATGCTATGAAGCATGCCACAGTCGCTAACCATAGAAGTTTTCTCACTTTGCCCACTTACCTGTCGAACGCAAATTGGTTCCATTCTTGCCAAGAGGATTGCCACTGTGGGCAACGCCTAGGAACTGGTAGCTTAAACTCCAGCGTCGATAGTTTTTGGAAGTAATGCCACTTTGCCGACTGCCCGAGTAGGACCCGCGACCCGGAAGCACACGAAGGCGAAGATATTTGGTTTGGCCAACTTTCAGCAGACCGTCGTGCACAGCTGCCATGCCCAAAGTCGAGTCGCCGGTGTAAATGTCCGTCCCCAGAGTTTGCCACTGGCGGTGCCAGTGATGAGAAGGTCGAAGCAAGTCCCGACCATCCGACGGTAGGCTTGCATATTCACCGGCGTGCGACGCAAGCGAGAGCAACCTATGGCGAGAAAAGTTGTTGAGAAAAAATGCTTACTTAGCGGCTACATAAAAAATTAGACAACGTGCGATATAAGTTTCATTCAGATAATCATTCATTTATCTGAACCCAAAAAGCGTTCACAAAATTACTGAATTCAAAGTTCCACTGCACCACTGCAGTGATTTCCACTGCACCATTTCTCCTCAAAAGATGTTTCTTTTGAACATCTGCTTGAATGTTCAAATGTCTGCTCTATGAATGTTCAATGTCTGCTCTAAATCTTTGTAGATTCAATCAACGAAGTAAGCTACAAGCGTATATAATTCAAATGAGGACTTTACCTATAGTTACCTTAAACCAGTATGTAAAGGAGTGACAACGCCTCGCGTTATGACACTGGTATAAACTACGAGCTAATGACTCTTTCCCAGTAAACTATCGATCAATTCATTAAAAAGGAACTATACCGATTAAAATAATGCTTACCATCCCGACCAAGCATAGGCCTATAAAACGCTCGTCTAATTTTGCCACCTTTCGAAACGACGCGCTTCGTAGTGGTCCTCTTGTGCGTCTTGCTTCGTACGCGGGTAGAGCTAGAGCTTCCAGAGACTCCAACAAATTTGTAGCTGAGTTTCCAGCGGCCATATTTCTTTGTTCGGACGCCGTGTCGCGTGCTTCCTCTGTACGAGTTGCGACCCGCCAGCAGCCGGACACGCACGTAGCCAGTTTGTCCTACCCGCAGGAGACCCGCGTGTACAGCAGCCGTGCCGATTCTCGAGTCGGACGTGTAGATATCGGTGCCCCAAATGCGTCCGGACGTGCCTCCTGTGACTCGGAGCTCGTAACACTTGCCAATGCTTTTCTTGCTCTTTGGAAGCGATTTGACGCGCCTGCATCCTCCTGCAAAGCGTCACAAATTATTGTTTAGATCTGTACACAACGAGTGGCTTCGGTTCCTAGTATAAAACACAGCCGTGCACTGTCATTAAACGATGCTCTATGTTAAAAGCGTGATACGGCCTACACTTATCTAACCGGAGGGTGAGAAACGCCCCTCCGCGATACCTTTAGAAACGATGCGCTTCGTAGTGGTCCTCTTGTGCGTCTTGCTTCGTACGCGGGTAGAGCTAGAGCTTCCAGAGACTCCAACAAATTTGTAGCTGAGTTTCCAGCGGCCATATTTCTTTGTTCGGACGCCGTGTCGCGTGCTTCCTCTGTACGAGTTGCGACCCGCCAGCAGCCGGACACGCACGTAGCCAGTTTGTCCTACCCGCAGGAGACCCGCGTGTACAGCAGCCGTGCCGATTCTCGAGTCGGACGTGTAGATATCGGTGCCCCAAATGCGTCCGGACGTGCCTCCTGTGACTCGGAGCTCGTAACACTTGCCGATGCTTTTCTTGCTCTTTGGAAGCGATTTGACGCGCCTGCATCCTCCTGCAAAGCGTCACAAATTATTGTTTAGATCTGTACACAACGAGTGGCTTCGGTTCCTAGTATAAAACACAGCCGTGCACTGTCATTAAACGATGCTCTATGTTAAAGGCGTGATACGGCCTACACTTATCTAACCGGAGGGTGAGAAACGCCCCTCCGCGATACCTTTAGAAACGATGCGCTTCGTAGTGGTCCTCTTGTGCGTCTTGCTTCGTACGCGGGTAGAGCTAGAGCTTCCAGAGACTCCAACAAATTTGTAGCTGAGTTTCCAGCGGCCATATTTCTTTGTTCGGACGCCGTGTCGCGTGCTTCCTCTGTACGAGTTGCGACCCGCCAGCAGCCGGACACGCACGTAGCCAGTTTGTCCTACCCGCAGGAGACCCGCGTGTACAGCAGCCGTGCCGATTCTCGAGTCGGACGTGTAGATATCGGTGCCCCAAATGCGTCCGGACGTGCCTCCTGTGACTCGGAGCTCGTAACACTTGCCGATGCTTTTCTTGCTCTTTGGAAGCGATTTGACGCGCCTGCATCCTCCTGCAAAGCGTCACAAATTATTGTTTAGATCTGTACACAACGAGTGGCTTCGGTTCCTAGTATAAAACACACGCCGTGCACTGGTCAGTTGCCCAAAGGAATCGAAAATCTGTGTCATGCTTACTTGTACGAAACATGGACAGCGTCTGTGCCCTTTACCATTTCTGTTGGCTGTATCTGGCAGTGCAGCTCTTGTTCCACATGTGTGTCAAAATAACACATGTGTGATTGTGAAGCCTTCTCCCAGCCTTTAAAGTTGGGAGTAGGCTAGAAATCTGGTGATGATTACTAACGAGAGTTCTAAGGCTTTGCAGGGCAGAGACTGGTAGAGGTTGAGGAAAGGCGGGTGCTCAAGCAGTTAGCAGTTAAAAAATGTGTGCATAGCTGAATTTTTCTGCATCTGAATGCATATTAATTTGGATTTGTGATGTAACCACGCTCTGGTCGCGGGATAGGGCATGGGAACTTTTTCGAAAGTGCCTCCTATCCCGTGCACCCTCTGCACAGAGCTGTCGAGACTCGGCCAGGTCTCCGACCGGGCCTGGAGACTCCCGCTCTGCTGCACCCCTCCTGCTGCCTTGGTCCCGTCTCTCCTGCCGCCACACCTGCCTTTCCGGAGCCCCCTACCCCTTTCTGTACCTCCCCCTCTACCCTATCTCTTCTGTTTCCGCCCTATTCTTCCTGTACTTTCTCTATCTCCTCTCTTTTTTTGTCTCCCTCTGCACTCTTTTCCTGCGCTGTCCCCTCTTTCCCTGTGTCTACTTACAGTATTTTGTGTGCTCACCGTCTCCCCATACCCTCCCAAACTCCCAAACGGTGACGCAAGTCGTGTGACCCCTTCTTCCCCCCGATGACTCATCGATGACTCACCCCCTCTCTTGCGCAACCTTTTCTCACGCCATGGTTCTCCTCCCCAAATTTCTCATGCGACACCCACCCCACCTCCGCTTCTATTGTTCTCGTTTTTGCTTTTGTTCTCTCGACCCCCACCAATTATCACATTTTCTCCGATTTTCTCTTTCTTTTGTTCTCGTTTTCGCACCTAATTATCACCTTTTCTCCAATGTTTACATTTCCATTGTTCTCGGTTTTCCCCAATTATCCCCGATTTCCAATTCCTTTGTTCTCGACCCCAGCCCTATTGTTCTCAATGTTTGCTTGCGCAACACTTTCGCGACCACCCGCTGCGCCAATTATCCCCCCACCCCACCTCCGGATTGCGCAATTTCCCTATTTCTCATGTTGCTATGCCGGTCTCATGCTTCTCATCATGACTCATTCTGACGTCATTCTGCCGGCAGCCAATCAGAGAGAGGGAGCCATGGTAACGACCTTGAGGAGGCGGCTGTGAGGTCTATAAAAGGAAGCGATTTCGGCATGAGAATCCTCAACCTTTTTTTCTCTCCTCGTCCTTCTTTGGACTTGCAGTCAGATTGAGTTCTGACCCATTCGTCTATAAGACGAATCCCTGCCGGTCCGCGGTCTGTTACCGCCAAGTTATCCTTAGCTCCCCAAGTGAGCTCGCCTATCGGCCAGCGGTCTGATACCGCCCAGCATCATCAGCATCGCCTGATCTACATCAGCGCCTCGTCGCTCCAGCGCACCGCCGCTTCACTGTCTGCCTGACTGCAGCCTACAGCCGCCCTCGGTCACTCCGCCTCTCTCTCTCTCTGTGCAGCTGCCGGTAAGTTCCTGTTACTAATTTGTGCTCTAATTGCCTTTGCTTATCCGGGGTTTGCCTATTTTCCATTGTCTGATTAGAGAGCTGAGCCAATTGTGATACCGTATCTTTTGCTGTATTTTACTCAATAGTGAAGCCGCCTAATTGCCTGATTATTCGCCTAAGGGCCTAATTATTAACTATTAACTAACTTCATCATTATTCAATCTTTCACCATCATTTCACTCATGGCTTGCTAAGCCTTTCTCCCGGGGTGGCAAAGCATAAGGAAGTTTGGGTAAGCTAATGGCCTCTCCCCGTGCAAAGCCCGCCTGTGAGTGCGTGCTGCGGGGCCGCGTGTGCGTGCAGTAGAGGGATTAGCAGAAGTCTCGCTGGTGGCTGGTGCTTGGTTGCGAACTGGCAGGGCTGAGACGAAGTCTTGATGGCGCTGATCTAGTTGCGAGCCGGCAGTGCTGAGTAGGAGTCTCGGTGGTGCTTAGTTGCGAGCTGGCAGGGCTGAGTAGGAGTCTCGGTGGCGCTGATTTAGTTGCGAGCCGGCAGTGCTGAGTAGGAATCTCGGTGGGACCTCCAAAATTATGTCACGATGTTGGCGTAGCGGCTAGCTATGCTATGACCCTTAAAAGGGCCGTTTTAGTCCCAAAGTAAGTTGAAGTCAACTCTTGTAAAGCGGATTTGGTAGCGGAGCACTTGGCGATAAAGGCAGGAACTGCCGTAGTTGGTTTTATTGGTAGTATCAATATTAGGCTTGGTTAAAATTTATGTCAATAAACAAACTATAGCTTTCTGGGCACTGGCGGCTGCAACAATGGTTGAAGACAAGTTGGATATGAAGTCAAGTGACAGACGAATGGTGCAATGGCGATGTAACGTGATGAGCAATGGCAATGAGCACAGTGAAGGCGGTGAGACGCAGTAGGCAGGCAGATGAGCAGTGGCGAGGTTGGCGTCAGCCGTGGCGTGAGATAAAGGAGGCTCGAGGCAGCCAGACAGAGAGAAGGAAAACAAGGCTAGACGAGGCTAGGCAAGCCAGACGGGACGGAGGACAAGCCTAGGGGAGAGAACACAGAACACAAGTGAAGCCCCCAGCCCGCCAGGCGAAGGTTAATAAAGAGCGCAAAAGGGGGTAGCGTAAACACGGAGAGTTTTCATTGGCTGGCGAGAGAACTTGAAATTATCGATCGTGCCAAAATTATACGGTCGCGAGAGAGGATAGCAAAATATACAGTGAATTAGAAATTGCCACAAAATCGTTGGGCACTACTACAAGTAAACGTCGCAATAAACAAATGGAAAAGTTTAGTTGAAACGGTGAAACTGAAGGGTTGAAACTATAGAGAAACAGCAGTCCAACGGCCCTTTTGCGGGACCACTTAAACTAGCAACGTCACACCCGCCTGTGAGTGCGTGCTGCGGGGCCGCGTGTGCGTGCAGTAGAGGGATTAGCGAGTCTTGGCACAGAATGGCAGTAGGAAGGTTGCAACCCCATGCTGACGCGTCCCTTCGCCCTGAGTAATCTAAACTGTAGGCAGTACATGTTCGCCTCATACTACTCTTAGTAATCAAAGTCGCAAGTCAGCCTCGCTCACAGCCACAAAGGATCCCCTGCTGAGAAATCCTCCAGGATTGAGCCCAGAGTTCCCGATCATGCCCCAAGCAGAGTCCCTGTACTCGGCTGCATGCGTCTCCCCTGTTAGCCTAAATCCCCTGGTAGCCAATCCAGGCGGGGCTCTAGCCTCGAGAGGTCTGGTAGAAAGATCCAGGTGCGCCAGGTCACATAGAGTGGTGGCAGCCACTCGGTCATACCATGACCGAGTGACCAACTATTGCACCTTGGCTACAGGTGGGGTCCATGTGGGTCCTTGGCCCTCTGGTCACGAAGCGCTACCAAAAGCTACTAATCATGTGGGCGGGACAGTCTGGTGCTGGAGGTCCGTCAGGTCGTTGCCCGGTCATAGGCAGCCTACGGTCATTGCCCCCTCTAGTCATGCGTTCGTCTCTCTACGGAGCGGGCAGGCGACAAGGGCGGTTACATCATTTGGATTATAAATGGTAAGTCTGTGCAGCAGATATTCTACACTTACCTGACCCGGCGCTGTCGGTAACCGACTGGAAAAGGAAGAGACATGCGGCCAGCAGTACAGCTCTACTGACCAGTTGCATCTTGTTTCAACAGCCTATTTATGCTTATTTACCTCTGTTTTCTTGCCGGCCTACTGTAATAGAAGATTGTCTACTGTAGTAAATTTAAGTTTGGGTAGCCTTCCTGCGCTCCGCGCTTTAGTCACATATATTCTACTTGCAGAGAATTGTTTCTCATTATTGATTGAAGCTCCCCATAACCTCCGAAACCCTCCAGAAGGCTCTGGTTAGCCACCGAGCATAATTGTTTTCTATAAAGTTGAGCTCACCACACCAGTTATAGTAAAAGAGCCTCTTTCAAGAAACGTTCAGGATTCACCCCAACGCAATTTTTACGATCTGCTTATCTGCAGGTCCTGGGGATATTATTCATACAGTAATATGCATGAATATTTTAACTATCGGTTAGACCAATACAGCGCCACTCTACCAAGCTGTAGCAGCCGAAGAGAGTTTATTGAGTTCGCTGCCGTTCAAAAAAATAGATGTCACTCTCGCCATGAAAGACCACCTGCTCCGGCGTTTTACTCATTCTTTTTTCCATAGTCTTTATATTTATTTAGGGTGACAATGTTGAAAGCAGGAATGAGAAATGAAAATTCTGACTATATTACGAGCCTCGTGTGCATGCGATATTAATATATACATATTGCATACATGCATATGCTACAGCACTTGATACGGCTTCGGTTTTAAAGATTTGTCATTCTGATTTCTGTTATTGTATTCAAGAGTCAAACAGCTTGTTGCCACGAGCAGGCACAAGCTTAAAATGCACGCAATTTGCCAGAGCCTCCAACAGTTAGTTGCCTATGGTTCAAAACCGACCAATCACAAGAAAGAATGGCCATAGACATTTCAACTGTCATCTGTTATAAAAACGAGCCCGGAAATTTGCCTTAATAGCAGAACTTTCCTGCAAAGACTTCTTCGACTACTCTTTGCAGTAATTATTATTGCGAAAGTATAATAATATAAACATAATAGTCCCATATTATGTAACAAACACAATAAGTTTCAATTAGAAATGTTAAAATTATGCTTTCGCACTGTAACGTGCAAGCGTGTTCCTAAACAGGAATTTATAACAATTGATTACACCTGCCCTAGTTAGGCTGTACAGTACGAGGACTGGGGCGTCGCCACACACACCCTCAACTACCCCAGCTAATGCTGGCACCCATTTTACAGCTGGGTGAACTGAAGCAATGTAGAGTTAAGTGTCTTGCTCAAGGACACAAGTTGTTCCGAGTGGGATCGGGAATCGAACCCCCGACCTTTCAGTCTATAGAGTCCGACGCTCTAACGCTCTAAGGGATCGTTATAAGCTTACATTAACTACAATTCTATGTGGTTTTTCGCTAAAGTTCTGACCTCTGGCTAACAATGCGTGATTGAGTTTCTATTTAATAGTGAATTTAAACTATTCAGTAAATGAAATATGCGCATTTTCTACGCACACTTACTAATAGTAGTTCACGGAATATGCTGTCTGTTTTTGCAAAAATCAAGGTGAATATTTTTAAATACTAATTTTGGGTTTCACTTGTCCGAAAAAAAATCAAACGAAATAAAAAAACTGACTGAAAATTCTTTGCTTCAAAGATGGTTAGGATTACAACAAAATAATAATCACTGATTTGGGGCTATTTATTTGGTTAGAAAAGTACAACGGCAAACAAAGAATACAAAATAAAATTGAAAGCAGATAAAAATGTTAAATATTGAAACATTCAGTTTTTTGTTAAAATTGGCCAATTCATAAAATTGTTTTAACTCGAAACTTTTAGCGATAGAGTTTGCATCGCACGGAAAATCTCTCATTAATATAGAAGAAAATGCAGTGAGATTCGGCATTAAAATGATATGGTGATCGATGACTATGCTCAACCTAATCCTTTTTAATCGCTAAACAGAATTCAGTTAAATAAGAGCAAGCATTGACAACCAATAGTTGGTAAACAAATGAAAGAACACAATAATACATACTACAAAAAGCTCGTTTGAAAATGATCCAATATTAACCTGTACAATTTAGATTGAATTATTTATTAATTCGAATACTAAAAGATTAAAAAATGAGCTCTAATGAGAATTCTTTGTTCTTCTGACAATAAAATACATTATAAATGAAAAAATTACTCAAAATAACACACAGTTTCTTTTTAAACTACTGAAACAGCAAAACCATAAGTAGTATAAGCAGACATTGTCTGTAAATTTCAATTTTAAACAAATAGTTATAACGATAACAAAATGCTTTTCGCTTACCAATAGAATTAAACAGACATCATTTTGTTCCATGCTTCAGGTAATATCTCAGAACAGAATACAGTGAAAGCTAATAACTAACAAAGATCAGTTGATACAGAAGCACCAATTGAATAAATTTCAATGCCCCGTACATTAAAAGTGCAAATAAGTTCGGGTGCCGAACCAGATTTTTTAAAGGAAACTTAAGTCGCCAAAAAGTTAGCCAAAGAGTCGCTAGAGTCACTATTGAGTTGTTTGCTAAGACTTTTTAGAGATTCTTGTCACGGTAACGGTTTCAACGGTCAAATGGATTAATTTAAATCCTTATCAGTACAGCTCATTGTCCGGTTCATTGAGGAACTCCTGCGACAAACGTCGGTGGCCCAAGTCGGAGCCAGCGCTGCTATCATCCCCATCATTACCGTCTGAATTGCCGTCCTGCAATAGAAAATTCTCGTCTCGATCCTCCGTATCGCTGCCGACAAGGAAAGTCGCACTTCTGCGGGTGGGAATACGTTTAAATAAGTAAATGCATGAGGAGAGTGCTTCAAGCTGTCATTAACCTGCAGTTTAGCTACAGGTGACTATTGGGGTAGACTATGGGGTAGGTCTTAACCTGCAGTTTACAGATTTGACTATTGGGGTAGACTTTAAGGTAGGTCATTAAGGGCAGGGAAAAAACTTACCTAGAAGCGGCCGACACAGATGGAGAGACGGCGGCTGTTGCAGCCACGGTGGCAGACGAAGGCGGAATCGATCGGAAAGCTTTCCAACGAATCAGACACTCGGCCAGTTTAGCGCCCATCTCTTCTAACTCTCGAACGCCCATGTGGAAGCCCCGATAGAGGCCCTGGTCACAGCAGCTGTAGCTGGCTTCCAATGTGTAGGCGCACTGGATTCGCATCTGCCGCCACACCACTACGCGGGCTGTTGCTTCTTTGGCCTGGCCATTGTATTGGGATTAGGGACTGAGGATTAGTAATATGGGATTTCAAATCTGCGATGAACAGTTGGGATCAGTGATCGAAAATTTCCTATCTGGGTTCGGGATTTAGGATCAGGGATTGGGGATCTAGAATTGAGGAGTTTTAGTCGGGCTTAAGAATTGGGATACCGGGGTTCGAAGATAAGGTATCTGGGGATCAGGGGAATCAGGGATGCAGGATTTGGGATCTGGGGATCTGGGATGCAGGATTTGGGATCTGGGGATCTGGGATGCAGGATTTGGGATCTGGGGATCTGGGATGCAGGATTTGGGATCTGGGGATCAGGGATGCAGGATTTGGGATGTGGGGGTCTTGGATACAGGATTTGGGATGTGGGGATCTGGGATACAGGATTTCGGATTTGGGGACCAGGGATACAGGATTTGGGATCTGGGGTATAGAAGTTTGGGATCTGAAATCAGGGATTTGGAATCTGAGAATCGGGAACTTAGGATTTAGGATCTAGATAGGATCTATTATATTATTATTAGGATCTAGATACTGGGATCAGGGACTAGGGGTTGGGATCTGGGATTAAGGATTGAAGTCTGGGAATCAGGCAATCAGTAAAAAGCTGACAAGAATTCGCACCTTCTCCACGGTGAAGCAGCAGTTAGACCAGGAGAAAGCTGGTGCGGACTGGGCCAGCAGACGGGGCAGAGCTCGATATCCCGGATCCTCGGCGGGCGGTCCCGAGCCGCCTGCGCCCAGCAACCAGCCGGGATTGTTCCGATCGACGCCCTGCACCCAGCTTTGTGTGGGGCTGCAGCCGAACATGAAGACGTTGTTGCGGCGAGAGTGACCGTGACAGTCGATGTAGAGCGCCGGCCGGTGGCCAGTGAGACAGAGAAGGCCGAGCAGACCCTGGGGGAGAGGATGCGGCAGTTTCTGGGATTCTAGCCCTGCGATCCGGATTTCAAATGCAGTCTGTTATCCGGGTCAAATACTATCAGGTGATCATCTGACATTCGGGTCAAATACTGTCAGGTGGTCATTTGACATCCGGGTCAATACTGTCAGGTGACCATCTGACATCCGGGTCAATACTGTCAGGTGATCATCTGACATCCGGGTCAATACTTTCAGGTGGTCATCTGACATCCGGGTCAAATAGTGTCAGGTGATCATCTGACATCCGGATAAAATTGCCGGATGTCACGTGACAACTGGGTTCGCAATAATCATTAGAACAATTGATTTGTAGGTTAAAAACCATATTAAATGAGATGGCTCAAGTGGCTAGTTATTAGATAACTCACCTTGGTGTGGTAGATCTCAGGTTGCCTAGCAACAGTCGGACGCAACCAGGCCCTATTAAGATCTTCAGCCGACAATGAGCATCGATGATTGCCATTGATAACGCCGTCCGGATTAAGCATTGGCACCAATTTGAATATGAATTCTCGACGTAGTTGCCTGAAAATTATAACAAAAAGTTACGAGTTCTACTATCAACTACTATCAACTATCAACGAGTTCTACTATCGCTATTATTGCTCAGCAGAGAAGAGGAAGGACCGGAAGTGATTAGCAGAGAAATCAAGGAACTCCAGGACCGGAAGTGATTGACAGAGAAATCAAGGAACTCCAGGACCGGAAGTGATTGACAGAGAAATCAAGGAACTCCAGGACCGGAAGTGATTAGCAGAGAAATCAAGGAACTCCAGGACCGGAAGTGATTATCAGTGAAATCAAGGAACTCCAGGACTGGAAGTGATTATCAGTGAAATCAAGGAACACCAGGACCGGAAGTGATTAGCAGAGAAATCAAGGAACTACAGGACCGGAAGTGATTAGCAGAGAAATCAAGGAACTCCAGGACCGGAAGTGATTAGCAGAAAAACCAAGGAACTCCAGGATCGGAAGTGATTAGCAGAGAAATCAAGGAACTCCAGGACCGGAAGTGATTAGCAGAGAAATCAAGGAACTCCAGGACCGGAAGTGATTAGCAGAGAAATCAAGGAACTCCAGGACCGGAAGTGATTAGCAGAGAAATCAAGGAACTCCAGGACCGGAAGTGATTAGCAGAGAAATCAAGGAACTCCAGGACCGGAAGTGATTAGCAGAGAAATCAAGGAACTCCAGGACCGGAAGTGATTAGCAGAGAAATCAAGGAACTACAGGACCGGAAGTGATTAGCAGAGAAATCAAGGAACTCCAGGACCGGAAGTGATTAGCAGAGAAATCAAGGAACTCCAGGACCGGAAGTGATTAGCAGAGAAATCAAGGAACTCCAGGACCGGAAGTGATTAGCAGAGAAATCAAGGAACTCCAGGACCGGAAGTGATTAGCAGAGAAATCAAGGAACTCCAGGACCGGAAGTGATTAGCAGAGAAATCAAGGAACTCCAGGACCGGAAGTGATTAGCAGAGAAATCAAGGAACTCCAGGACCGGAAGTGATTAGCAGAGAAATTAAGGAACTCCAGGACCGGAAGTGATTAGCAGAAAAATCAAGGAACTCCAGGACCGGAAGTGATTAGCAGAGAAATCAAGGAACTCCAGGACCGGAAGTGATTAGCAGAGAAATCAAGGAACTCCAGGACCGGAAGTGATTAGCAGAGAAATCAAGGAACTCCAGGACCGGAAGTGATTAGCAGAGAAATCAAGGAACTCCAGGACCGGAAGCGATTCACTCGAGACCCAATAAAAGAACTGATTAGAACAGTGCACCAACCTAGCGGCTGGACTGACAAGATAATTGCCAAGGCCTCGAACAGTCCAACTGGCATTAGACTCGCCCGGATGCACTCGGCCAGTGATGAGCACAACTGGCCGGTTAGAGTCCACAGGCTCAGCCGTGACAGTGACCAAATGTATCTGATTTCCGCCTAGGGAATTGCCCAAGCACTGTTTAGAGAATAAAATGTCTCCACCATCGGATCCAGCTGATTGCCATTCTTCTAAATCAGCCAGCAGTCTCGTATAGGTGTAAGGAATATAATAGGCCAGGTAGCAGATATCGCCGCTGTGTTTGAATGTGAGCGTGAAACTAGCCGTGTAATAAGGCATTCTGGGCCCGCTATTGGCAGTTTTCGGTCGCCAATATTGATTGCGATAATAGCAGACATCTTTGCCGGCACGGAGCCAATAGGCCCGGCCTAGCATGGCCTCTTTAACGCTAAACAGCAGAGGCCGCATGCCGCAGGTAAACTGGGAGCCGGGCTTCTCACAATTGATTATGTTAAACCTGTAGGGCACGCCAGCTTCGCAGTTTGATAGGCGGAAATAGAACCATTGCAGGTGGCCGCGATGGCCAATATCCGGGTTCAGCAGCAGATCGTATTCCCGTCTGCGGACTTGGATTGCTCGGCGTAGATTGCCTGACTCGAAACGGGATTCGAATGTCAAGTGACTGTTGAGCTGCTGAGGAGGCTGCTGCTGCTGCAGTTCGAGTTCGTCCTCGTTAATAAGGCGATTAGTATTGCTGGCCGCTGATCGAGATCGGGCGATGAGGTCGTCAAGGTCGTATACTACTCGGTCTATGATGTCGGAGGGGTCGATCCACCTGGGCGGGTGCAGGGTGCAGTGCTAGTAGTAGTTGCTTGAGTGTTCATATTCGATTCCCTATTCATTGCACCTGGAAAGACCGCCCCTCTAGTAAGCATCTAGGCCACCAACAGCCTCCCAGATGCCTAGATGCTGGGCCAGCCTCCAAGATGCTCAGTTGCTGGGCCAGCCTCCCAGATCATCAGTTTCTGGGCCAGCCTCCCAGATCCTCAGTTTCTGGGCCAGCCTCCTAGATCATCAGTTTCTGGGCCAGCCTCCCAGATCCTCAGTTTCTGGGCCAGCCTCCCAGATCCTCAGTTTCTGGGCCAGCCTCCCAGATCCTCAGTTTCTGGGCCAGCCTCCCAGATCCTCAGTTTCTGGGCCAGCCTCCCAGAGTGCCAGTTGCTGGGTTAACCTCTCAGACCCTGAATTGCTGGGCCCCTAACAACCCCAGACGCATGGACCCTTATCTGATATGCAATACCATTCAAAATAACATAACCAAGAAGCTCAGCGCACCTCCTAGCATCCTCCAGCACCAGAGCCTGCGTGCAGACGGACTTCCGCTCGGTCAGAGCCTCCCTATACGGCGGCGAAGTTGCTCCGATGAGGTCCGGATAGCCCAGCATTTGAAATCTAGCTACGGACTTAACACGATTACTCAAACGTACGTAGCGTTCGGTTAGGATTGAAACGCCACTAGAGTCTGAAGTTGTCGATAGCCAAGGCGACACTCGCTGCTGCTGCTGCTGCTGCTGACTACGCGAAGTGAGGGGCTTAGCCGCAACTGACAGTAGCGAAGTATCAGTAGCCGACAATCGCATCGATTTAGTCAAGGACTGCTCCAAAGACGCCATCATATTGGACGAGTTCAATAGATAACTAGCGGACGAAGCTAAACCGGATGACTGTTTAGACAGGCAGGGCAAGCTGACGGGCCCTGGCGATGCCTGGCTAGCCGCCTCCTGGCTAATCAGATGCCCGTAGGCGGCGTTCAATTCGGCAAGGCTGCGACCGTCGCAGTCATCAGGTTCAAAGGAATCAGCCCCGGCTTGATGACTGTTATCGTCTCCGTTCGCGTTGTCCTCGTCGTCGAGGTCATCATCATCGTCGAATTCTTCGTCATCATCATCATCATCATCATCGTCGTCTAGATCGTCGTTGTCGACAAGATCGCAGCTGTTGTGACTATCGGCCTGATAGCTGGGCAGCGCAGAGCCGGCCGTAGCCGACTGCTGATAGCGCAGATTAACATTGTGAGGCGACATTGGCGTTGGCACTGGTAGGCGAGTTCTTGGAGCGCATTGGCGCAGGATTAGGGTAGCAGCCGAGGTCAGGGGTTCGAGCTCGGCATTGCCTAGAGAACCGCGGCACAGCTGATAGAGAGCTTCAGCGCCGCCGAGTTCCATCAGAGCCCGACGGCCGGCTCTGCGATTTGAATAATTAGAGAAATTAGGCTTTGACGTAGCGGAGCGTCAACGCGTCCAGCTCTCTCTCTCTCTCTCTCTCTCTCTCTCTCTCTCTCTCTCTCTCTCTCTACAAAGGTCCCAGATTCGATTCCGCTGATTAAATTTTGGGCGGTTGTTAAATTTAAATAATAATAATTGGTTACACCTGCCCGAATTGGGCAGGTGTGCAACCAACAGCTCAGCCGCAGCTATTGCTGTTCGGTCCAAGGACTGGGGGGTCGCTACACACACCTTCAATTCACCTTCACCTCCAGCTAATACTGGCACCAATTTTACAGCTGGGTGAGCTGACGCAATGCAGAGTTAAGCCCTAAGTGTCTTGCTCAAGGACACAAATTGTTCCAAGTAGGATCTGGAATCGAACCCCTGTCCTTGAAGTCGTGAGTTCGACGCTCTGACCACTAGGCTACAAACCCAGATCGTTCCGTTCGTGGGTCGAAAATCGAACCTCCGCGCCTTGACTAACTTAAACTAGCTGGGGAAAAAGTGGGGGAGAAATAGCAAGAATAGCGAGAAATAACTCCTCACCGAACAGCGGTCAGCTGTTTCAGCAGCAGCAGCAGGGCACGCCTAATTGGTACATTTCTATTCCGATTGTCTCTACGCTGCCAGTCTTCGAACTGAGCCAATGCCAGGCCCAGTCCGCCGTTGCCCAACGCTCTGGCAGCGTTAGATCGCAGCCTAGTCAAGCAAATCAACGTGTCTAACGCCAGTTTCAATAGCGTTAGCTGACGCCTGCCGCACTGCTCGGTCAGTTTCAATAACTGTTGAACCGCCCCGGATCTGCCAGCGGCTGCGGCATTGCGCTGGCTGGACAAGCAGGCGGATTTTAATAGGGCCAACGGTACGTGAGCTTGACGCCCGGAGCCGGGACTGGCTAGGGCGCAGTGGCGCAGCAGGCTCAGTGTGATTGGCAGGCACTGGTGCTGGCGGAGCCTGGCTGGTAGGCGCTTGTCTTTGGGTGCTAGCTTAGTTAGAATCTGCGCGATTGGTGGTATGGTTTCCAGGCTCGTTTGTTAATTAACTTTTTGCCTTAAACCTAGCGCTTAAAAACTGGTAAGGAATGTTGCATAAGTAAGGTGATTTGGCGAATGATATAAGGTTCATTTTGGTGTAAAAAACCTACTTATTATCTCAATTATTTGTTAAGGTGACTCACAGAGAAACCGGTGAGATACTGGTAGATCAGTACAGTGTGACTCACAGGGAACAGGTGAGATACTGGTAGATCAGTACAATGTGACTCACAAGGGAACAGGTGAGATACTGGTAGATCAGTACAATGTGACTCACAGGGAAACAGGTGAGATACTGGTAGATCAGTACAGTGTGACTCACAGGGAACAGGTGAGATACTGGTAGATCAGTACAATGTGACTCATGGGGAAACAGGTGAGATACTGGTAGATCAGTACAGTGTGACTCACAGGGAACAGGTGAGATACTGGTAGATCAGTACAATGTGACTCACAAGGGAACAGGTGAGATACTGGTAGATCAGTACAATGTGACTCACAGGGAAACAGGTGAGATACTGGTAGATCAGTACAGTGTGACTCACAGGGAACAGGTGAGATACTGGTAGATCAGTACAATGTGACTCATGGGGAAACAGGTGAGATACTGGTAGATCAGTACAATGTGACTCGCAGGGAAACAGACCGTGAGATACTGGTAGATAAGTACAATGTGACTCGCAGGGAAACAGACCGTGAGATAGTGGTAGATAAGTACAGTGTGACTCGCAGGGAAACAGACCGTGAGATACTGGTAGATCAGTACAATGTGACTCACAAGGGAACACGTGAGATACTGGTAGATAAGTACAATGTGACTCACAGGGCACAAGTGAGATATTGGGTAGATAAGTACAATGTGACTCACAGGGGAACAGGTGATGAAGGTGACAACCAATTAGAAACAGATTGCGAACACTTACCTGATGCAGCAGCATTAACATGGCTTCGTTTGGTGCAGATTCGCGCCATTCCTGCGCCATAGACTGGCAGAGCGCCATTGTGGCGCCATGTTTAACAAACACTTGAGCCCGTCTAGCTGTGTTGGCGTGGCCCAACAGTTCAGCAATGCAGTTAGCTGAGCACAGCTGCACAGCTCTGTCTGGCACACTTTGTAGGGTGAGCACTAGGCTTTGAGCATAATTTGGCTGGCGCAACAGCCAATCTCGGTTGAGCTTGTCTGTGAATTCGGGTGGCAGTGATAGTGCTTAAACTCAAGGAACTGGGAACAGAGATAGATAGACTCTCTACTTACCCTGATTTTGCAGTGCTTGTAGCAGCCTCGATATCACTGAGCGAATATTGCCATGGCCAGAATCGTCCAATCTGACTCTACTATGATTAGCAGAATTTCTATGATGCTTAATTAGAGCTTCAAAATAGTTTTTAATCTTGCTTCTGAAATTAAAGTTCAATTACAAACTTGTAATGGAGAGAATCAAAGCAAAATTATATTATTATGAGCATCATAAACAATTATATTGTTTTTTTTCATAAGCTTTTAAACTTACCCATCCATGGTATGTGAAAGCAGATTAGTAAGCCTTCTAATTTTGCAGTTAAAAAAGTTTAAACATCCAAATGCATCTGAAAAGGGTGATTTTTCTGCTGTTTTGTTATCACGATCATCCATATACTAAAAATGGTCTGTCGGTATATGTGTGTGTGATCGATTTTAGCAAAAATGGCTCAACCGATTTTGTTCAAACTTGCACCATTCGATCAGAAATTTTTCCGTGACGGTACATGCATCGTGGCTAAGAAATTGCTCGATGCTAAAGGGATTAAATATTCGAAAAACATGCTTTTTTGCAAAGGTCAAGCAGCTATTTCGACTTGAAACGCACTGTAAAAATGCTAGAGAAAAAACTGACTGGTTGAATTCTGATTCTGAAATAGATTGCATCACAATACACTTTATTTATCGTCTGTGTACTGGCTGAATTTGACACTCAATTGAATTGCGTCACAGCTTTGAGTGTGAAAGTATAGTGCAGTACTGAATTTATATTACGTAACCATATTGTTAGCTTTCATAGACACTGGTACTGACTTGCCTAAGAAATTGATTATGTCATAACTGCTTCGTGTGACTTTTTACTCTACCTGACTTGGTGTGAGTGTTGAATTATATAAGTGGTACAAATTCACTGATAACTTCGATGAGAGCTAGCCTAGAGCTGAGCAGACCAGACTGCTAATGCAGCGACCTGGGTTCGAATCTAAGTAGTTTAAAAGTAGTAGTGTAAAATTTTTTATTAAAAGCTTTTATTAAAGGACTAAATAAAAACACTTAGATTACTGCACTCAATAAGCCAAGGATTATTGCTATTAATAAACCAAGGATTACTGCACTCAATAAACTAAGGACTATTGCTATTAATAAACCAAGGATTACTGCACTCAATAAACCAAGGACTATTGCTATTAATAAACCAAGGATTATGCACTTGGCAAACCAAGGATTACTGCACTCGATAAGCCAAGGATTATTGCTATTAATAAACCAAGGATTACTGCACTCAATAAACCAAGGACTATTGCTCTTGGCAAACCAAGGATTACTGCACTTGATTAATCAAGGATTATTGCTATTAATAAACCAAGGATTACTGCACTCGATAAGCCAAGGATTATTGCTATTAATAAACCAAGGATTACTGCACTCGATAAGCCAAGGATTATTGCTATTAATAAACCAAGGATTACTGCACTCGATAAGGCATGGATTATTGCTATTAATAAACCAAGGATTACTGCACTCGATAAGCCAAGGACTATTGCTCTTGGCAAACCAAGGATTACTGCACTCGATAAGCCATGGATTATTGCTATTAATAAACCAAGGATTACTGCCCTCGATAAACCAAGGATTATTGCTATTAATAAACCAAGGATTATGCACTTGGCAAACCAAGGATTACTGCACTCGATAAGCCAAGGATTATTGCTATTAATAAACCAAGGATTACTGCACTCAATAAACCAAGGACTATTGCTATTAATAAACCAAGGATTACTGCACTCAATAAACCAAGGACTATTGCTCTTGGCAAACCAAGGATTACTGCACTCGATAAGCCAAGGACTATTCCTCTTGGCAAACCAAGGATTACTGCACTCGATAAGCCATGGATTATTGCTATTAATAAACCAAGGATTACTGCACTCGATAAGCCAAGGATTATTGCTATTAATAAACCAAGGATTACTGCACTCAATAAACCAAGGACTATTGCTCTTGGCAAACCAAGGATTACTGCACTTGATTAATCAAGGATTATTGCTATTAATAAACCAAGGATTACTGCACTCAATAAACCAAGGACTATTGCTCTTGGCAAACCAAGGATTACTGCACTCGATAAGCCAAGGATTATTGCTATTAATAAACCAAGGATTACTGCACTCGATAAGCCATGGATTATTGCTATTAATAAACCAAGGATTACTGCACTCGATAAGCCAAGGATTATTGCTATTAATAAACCAAGGATTACTGCACTCGATAAGCCAAGGATTATTGCTATTAATAAACCATGAATTACTGCACTTGATAAGCCAAGGATTATTGCTATTAATAAACCAAGGATTACTGCACTCATAAGCCATGGATTATTGCTATTAATAAACCAAGGATTACTTACTGCACTTGGCAAACCAAGAATTACTGCACTCGATAAGCCATGGATTATTGCTATTAATAAACCAAGGATTACTGCACTCGATAGCCAAGGATTACTGCGCTTGATAAGCTTGGCTACATGTATAGGATTATTTCTATCCAGGGATGCTTGCTATTTAGGGATTCTTGCTATGTGCAGGATGCTTGCTATCTGGAAGGATGCTTCTACATTATTTGGGGTATGCTTGCTATCTGCAAGATGCTTGCTATCTGCAAGATGCTTGCTATCTGCAGATGCTTGCTATCTGCAGATGCTTGCTATCTGGGTGGATGCTTGCTAGGAGTATTAGGGGATGCTTGCTACTGGGGGGATGCTTGCTACTGGGGGGATGCTTGCTGTCTTGGGAATATTTTCTATTTAGGGGTAATGACTAAAATTCATGAGAGCTAGCCTAGAGGTAAACAGACTAAACTGCTAAATGCAGGGACGATGGTTCGAATTTTTAGAGAGTAGAGTTTTTTTAATTAGAGCTTTTTAACGCCAAGACAAAAAAAATTATGGAAGCGTCATGTAAACAATCATACAAGCGTCATGTAAACATCATAGAAGCGTCATGTAAAAATCATAGAAGCGTCATGTAAAAATCATAGAAGCGTCATGTAAAAATCATAGAAGCGTCATGTAAACAATCATAGAAGCGTCATGTTAAAATCATAAAAGCGTCATGTAAACAATCATACAAGCGTCATGTAAACAATCATAGAAGCGTCATGTAAAAAAATCATAGAAGCGTCATGTTAAAATCATAAAAGCGTCATAAAAAAATCATAGAAGCGTCATGTAAAAAATCATAGAAGCGTCATGTAAACAATCATACAAGCGTCATGTAAACAATCATACAAGCGTCATGTAAACAATCATAAAGCGTCATGTAAACAAGCATAGAAGCGTCATGTTAACATAGAAGCGTCATGAAAAAATCATAGAAGCCTCATATAAAAACTAATGAAAGTGTGTCATTTAAAAAATTAAGAAGCATCATGGAAGAATAAAAGAAGCGTAACGTAAAAATCAAAAGAAGCGCCATGTCAGACATGAAACAAGTGTCATAAAAAAAATGAAGCTATAGTGCTGTGCTGGGGAGAATCACTGAGACGTCAAGGCTCACAGAGAATAATTGAGATTACAGGGGGGTTTCTGAGATGTTAAAGCAAAAGTCAGAAGCTACTTCAAAGTACATGTACTTTACTTAAGTTTTTTATTGCATTCTTTGTTGGCTCGCCACGGGGGGCGCTGATAGAAGAAGAGTCATGTAAAAATAAAAGGAGCACTATGTATACATAAAATAAAAGTCATGTCAAAGTTAAAAGATTCATTTGGGAATTGCTACGATGTCAAAGCTTGGAGGGAATCGTTATAGTGCTGTGATTCTTAAAGAAGGAATCACTTAAATGCCAAGGCTTAGGGAAGAAGAATTGCTGTGATTTCAAGGCTTTAGGTTGGGTGAAAGTTAGGTTTACGTCAGGTTTGGGTTGAGGGTTAGATTTTAGCGCGTTTCAAGGTTAACAGGGGATTTTTTAGATTTCAAGGTTTATGGGGGGCATCGCTGACATGTCAAGGCTTACGAGGGGAATCTATCTATCTATCTATCTATAGCTGAGATGTCAAGGCTCACGGGGGAATAAATGAGATGTCAAGGCTAATGTCAGAAGCTACATGTAGTTTATTGGAAAAAAGTTATTACATTATTTGTTGGCTCCTCACGGGAGGGATCGCTGATAGAAAAAGCGTAATGTAAAAAAAAGAAGCTTCATGTCGAAGTTAAGAGATTCATTTGGGAATCCCTACGATGTCGAGGCTTGCAGGGAATCGCTATAATGCTGTAGTAGTGCTATAGACTCTTAGAGAGAATTACTGAAATTTCAATGCTTTAGGGTTAGGGTTAGGGTTAGAAAGTAGACAGATTTTTTAAGATTTCAAGGCTTATGGGAGCATCGCTGAGATGTCAAGGGGGGAGTTGATATGTTAAGGCTTGTGGGGGGGATTGCTGACATGTCAAGGCTTACAAGGGTACTGGTAGCGTACTGAAGCATACTGGTAGAAGTAGCTCTGAAAGAAGGCAAGTATGGTTGAATTTCATTGTCTGTTATAAAATTCTGCACAAACATGTTTTATTGGTACATAAGCCTGGAATTAAAATGAGAATTCGATTCCTAGCCCCCCTCCCTAAGAATTTTTTTTTCATTTTAAAGGATTCGTCCCTTGCTTATTGGCCACCCCGAAGGGGGGCGCTAGATTGCTAGTATATATCCAAATATAGCAAGGCAAGCTGTATAAACTAAGTTTATATAATATTATATAGCCTAGCAATAAACCAGTGGCGTAGCCAGGGGGACCAAGGGGGGGGTGCCCCCCCAATTGCCTAAGGGGGTGGGGTTGGGCACAATGGGTACCAAAAACCATAAGGCAATTGACTGCCTGCGGCACTAAAATAAGTGCCTGCAGCACCAAAATAAGTGCATGCAACACCAAAAGTGGCAATGGCATAAGGCATGGCCAGCCAGGCCAACCCTCCTCTTCCTACTAATTAAAATTCTTGGCTATGCCATTGTAATAGACAAGATAATGGGCTATAATATAAGAGACTATGTCAAGCTATGAAATAGCACTAAAAACTTTATTTGCAACTTCAGCTGGAATTGAATAAGACCAAGGTTGAAAAATAAATATTTTAATTTTACACAAGAGTTTTATACACCAATAAGGGGCTTAATATAAGGGGCTATGTCAAGCTATGAAATAGCACTAAAAACTTTATTTGCAACTTCAGCTAGAATTGAATAAGACTAAAGTTAAAAATACATGTTTTAATTTTACACAAGAGTTTTATACACCAACCCAACATAATATAGCATTTTTATATGAATAAAATTTATGACCCCTTGGCCTTAGTTGGAGCCCAAAAAATTTTCCACAAGGCAAATTTTGCCTTGTAACCATTTTTGACATAAACTAGCTTTTAGAATGAATAAAGTGTCCCCCTCCCCTCAAAATTTTCTAGACCCCCATCTGCTAGCTATTGAATCAATTAAAAACTATTTTAAGAAATTTATTCATATATTATATGTTTTATATATTCATAATTTTTCATTAGCATCAGCCTTATCAAAACAAAAGGATGCAAAAAATTATTTTATGCAGGAATTAGGCTCAAGTGAAACAGTGGTGAAAATTAACAAATAACCAAGTTATTTATATTTATATTATATTATATTAAAAATATTATATTTTTTTAATTAAAAGTAATAAATTATGTTATGCAGACACAGGCCCTGGCGTATAGCTCGTAGGTTGGTCAATTATAACCACGTTAATTATTAATTTTAAAGCCTTCTAAATTAGTGCGTTAAATAGTTCGAATTATAAGCTTACCTTTAATAGATAAAAAAACTTATTTCCTAATTAATAAAAACCTATTTAACTGAATTTTAGGCTATATTATCTTCTAAATTAT
The DNA here is from genome assembly GCA_002269645.1 of Macrostomum lignano. Lineage (NCBI taxonomy): Eukaryota > Metazoa > Platyhelminthes > Macrostomidae > Macrostomum > Macrostomum lignano. Next base: position 25,937 of record NIVC01002725.1, read on the forward strand.
ATTTTGCAAATAATTATAAACTTGGCTTGTTAAACTAAAAGAAATAATAAAAAAATTTCGAATTTGAAGATTTCGAAAATGAAAATGCGCCATAAGTAGTATCCATAAGTATCACTTCTCAGTAACTGGCCGCGCTAGGCCTAGGGTCTTAAGGTCTTTAAGGCATCTTTAAGACTTTATACCTTACCTGGCACTGCCTGTCTCCACGTATACACAGTTTAAAAAACTTTAGCCTCAGATTCAACCAGAGTTGCATGTTTCAATTGATTAATTTATTACACTACAGTTATGTAACTTTTAATTGTTTGGTAGGCCTACGTTTTGTCTTTTGATATATATTGCCAATTAATCTAAATCTGATTTTATTCTACTAGTCCTAATTTTCATCTGCTATAGGCTCTACCTCTTCTCAGTAGTCATTGGCAAGGTGAAAAAATATGTTTATTTTTTTTTATGTTAGGCCCAACTTCAATTCAAAGACGAGTATGACTTTGGCTGTCAACTATTCCGTCAACTATTCCATCAACATTTCGTGTTAGTAGGATAAATAACTTTGTCAACTTTTCCATCAACTATTCCATCAACTTTTCTGTTAACTTTTCCGTCAAGTATTCCATTAAATTTTTCCATTAACTCTTCTGTCAACATTTCTGCTTACAATTCCATTAACTCTTCTGTCAACATTTCTGCTTACAATTCCATTAACTTTTCTACCAAATAAGCCTATCTTATCACTTTTCCATTAACTATTTCATCAACATGTATGCAAGTCCGTAAAATATTCTATCAAATTATTTGTGTCCTCTAAATGAAAAGTGATAATTTTTTGCACAAGTGCAGTTTCCTTTGCAATTTTTTATATTTGCTTTAAATTTGTTGAGTATATATGTACATATATAAATTATAAATAAAAAACACATGCAAAAATTTCCAGCGCAACATGTTCCAGAATTTAATTGGCATTACTACACTACCTGCACTACAACATCTGTACTTGTTCATTGATTTATCTTTGTAAAATAAAGCACTAGTACTAGGGAAAATGGAAAAGATGCACATTGTTACTAATGCAGGCTTGTTTTTTCATTGATATATAAGCATGCAAACACAATAAATGATCAAAGAGCTACTCGCATGATGATCCTATTTGAGAAAGTCACATGTTTTTCAGCACAATAAATTGTTGATGGAAAAGTTGACAGAATACTTGACAGAAAAGTTGACAGAAAAGTTAATGGAAAAGTTAATAGAAAAGTTGATGGAAAAGTTAGCAGAAAAGTTGATGGAAAAGTTGATAGCCAAAGTTATACTTGTATTCAAAGTCAAATTTTATATTTCAAATAAATTTTTTTAAGTTCTTAACTTTTAGATGTAGGCCTATTCTAATGCTTAGGTATTAATTTTATTCCTAGTTATATAAAAGATAGATAACTAAGTCAATTAGTGTTAAGGACTTAGTAAGGGCCTAGTGACTTGCCAATATGCCAATGGGGAAAGAGCCTAGGCTATAAAAGGCAAACTAAGTAAAAATTATATTTTACTTAGTTATTATTAAAAATATTTTTATTTATTAAAAATTATATATCTAGGGAAAACTTTTTAAATAAAAAATTAAAAAAATATATTTATTTGGCTTTTATTCATTGAGTCATTAAGTAAGGTCAAAGTGGTAATAAACTATTATCTTTTTTATAAAATAAAGGTTATTTTAAGAACTGTGGCAAAAATATGTGCTTTTGTTTATTGTATGTCTTTTGTATGTGTCTTTTGATATTCTAATATAATTTTACAAAATATTTTTAATAGTCATAATCATATAATAACCTACAACCAATTTAGATATACAATTTTTAGAAAAACATTATTTTTGTTGGCATCATTCTACATGCAATATGAGTAGGCCTAGGTCTATAAAATGAGTAAAATATATGCAAGGCTTTCAATTTTTTGGTATACTAATTTTACCAAGAGACTTGATTAGTCCTATCCTATTGCATGTGTTGTGTCTTAGCCTGATGGCCGCTGGATAGGTCAGGGTTTAGGTCCCCCCCACCTGAGACACCCTAGTCCCAGCCCTCTACCCTGGCTACTCTTACATGCCCCTCGCTCGGCTAGGCAAGAGTTTGCCAGACCAACCACCCTAAGATCAGCAAGTGTTCACTGGTCCCAGGTCCCTAATAGCTCCTGGCCCCACGCGGCAACCTGAAAGATAAAAGCACGCGCTCACCTCTGCATTTACAGACTTATCTGCAAAGTGTTTATTGGCGCAAAGCAGAACAGTCAGCAATTGCAGGAGTTACAACAAGTTATTAGCTTGCAGAGAGCAGGTTTGTAGGATGACACCAAAGAAACGGAAAGGAATACAAAAAGATGTAGGGTGCAGCATGCTCAGGGTGGGCCCTTAAATAATATTGTACACAAACAAGGGGGAGGGGTAGGGAGAGGGCAAGCCAAACTCTGGGGCCCAGCTGGCTTATCAGCCAGCCAGCCAATGCAAGCAGCCCTAGGGTGAGATAGGACAAAGAGGGAGGAATAGGGCAAGCACCTAGATTAGACAAGAATTGGGACAGGGGGCTGGGTGCAGAAAAGGCTAGGCCAGGGTTAAGGCTTATGCCTCTTACAAACCCTGGCCTGGGCGCAAGACAAGGGACAAGGCAGGGTGGCATGAAAAAATGAAAACAAGGCCAAAATACACAAGTGCAGCCCAACAGATGCCATATTAGAATAAATTTTCGAGTATAATTTTGGCTATAAACTTTACCATCAATAGTTTCATTTATTTTTCTCATGCTTAGGTGCAACCTAGGGATTCACCTGGCCATTTCTATTGGCAACATACATAAATTGCTATTGAATAGAATAGTAGTCACGTGACTGCTCTCAGCCAATAGTGACTTATATGTGTGTGTTGCCAATAGAAATGGCTAAGTTGTACATGTATGATTTTTTCTATCAACTATTCCATTTAATTTTCCATCAACTTTTCTGTCAACTATTCCATTAACTATTCTATCAACTTTTCTATTGACTTTTCTGTCAACTTTTGCCTCAACTTTTCTATTATTCTTTATACTATTTGCATATTTGTCTTTGAAAATTATTGAACTACATTATTGGTATTTTTAATTCAATTTTTTTTAAATGCACAAAAGCATTTCCATTTTTTGCTTTAATGTACACTTATTAGTTATATTTCCAATTTTTTTGTTTTTAAATGCATTTACAGAGGCATTATCATTGAGGGAAGCAAAGAAAAACTATGGGCCCATAGAGACATATGCCAACAATGTACTTTATTTGTCCTTCCCCTAACCCCATCTTGTAAAATGTTATGGTAATCAATAATTTTGTTTAAGGAAGGCAACAAAACATAGTGCTTGCAGTGCCATAATGAGCATTGACAATACCAATTCTAAAAATAATGTACATGTAGGAATTTAAGTCATAAAATGTACATATAAAATTCTTGGCTCTATCCCTCAATTTCTAGTCCTTACCATATAATCCATGCATGGTCAATGCCATTGGTGCATGTTTTTAGTATACATCATCTTTATGCATTTCATATACATGTATATATATATAGATCAACTACATGCACATATAGCAAGGCAACATGCAATATTTTCATTAAATATGCACCACATTATTATAAGACATACATGTATATAACAATATAAATATATGTACAAATAGATAAACAATACATGTACAATTGCAATACAAATTAACAAGTATACAATGTATACATATATACAAATAGTAAGCAGAAATATCATTTAACTTCTCTAGCATATATTTTGTACTATAAATTTTAGCATTTTTTATTTATCTTCAATTTAAGCATGCAAAAAATTTGCAAGGGAAATTAAAAAAATATCACATTCAATCCATTTGGTACATGGCCAGAAAAGTTGACAGAATAGTTAACAGAATAGTTGTTAGAAAAGTTGACAGAATAGTTGATAAAATATTTGACAGAATAGTTGATAAAATATTTGACAGAAAAGTTTATGGAAGAGTAAACAGAAAAGTTGACAAAAAATTGATAGATAAAGTTTTATATCCATCTTACTAGAAAAGTTTATGGAAAAATAAATGGAAAACTTGATAGAAAAGTAAATGGAAGTTATACTTATAATTTTCAAATATGATAATTGGCCAAAATGCATAGATATTTGCACTAGTGTTCTGCCATAAGGAGGGTCTATGTACCATAGCCATAGCCGTAAGCAAAACTATGGCTTATTCCAATTCTCCATATTCCGTAGCCGTAGAGACCCCCTAATATTACCATATTCCCATAGTTCCTATAGCCATAGTCATAGTTTTAACAAAAAGTCTAGGAAACAAACATTTTAAATCAGGAAGATAACTGGTTGCTTAAACAATTGAAAATTAAGGTAGAAAATAAAACAAACACTCCATTGCCTTTATAAGATTTTCTTTCATCTTTTTACAAAGAGTAACGATACTAATCACTACTAAAAGTACTAATGCTAAACTTTTCACATTAATAAAAGTTAGAGTTTGCTAGTGTTTTATTGTACTTTATTAGGTATAATCTAAGTTTCTATGTCTATAATATAGTTTACCAAAGTATCTTTGTTTTACTCTACTTGTTTCTAATTTTTTAATTATTAACTGCAGCTATAGGAATCTATGGAATATGACAGCAACTACCATATTTCTATAGTCATAGCCATAAGAGCAGCTATCTACTGTAGACGTATCTACAGTAGCTAAAGATTTACTTTTTCTAAAGCACACTAATTTGCACTATCTCTTATTTGGGAATATTTGCTCAGCTTTTGCACTTAGCAAACTTTGCCACTTATGTGCTTAGCTATGATAGACTAAGTCTATCATAAGCTATGATGCTATATACAGCATTGTAGTATTCCTTTTCTCTTTTGTGTATCATATTGCCATCATACTGCAAAAAATGGCATAATTTCCAATAGGGCTTGAAACAAATTCAAACAAAAACAAAATTCAGATTCATTAATAGTCTATAAAATTGTTTTATTGATCCATCATAAATATAAATTGTTGTTGTTACAACTTAAAAATCCATTATACTATAAGATAGGTGACTACAAACCTGGATAGCAATAGAGGTTATACTTTAGTGCTTATTTAGCCAACTTCAACCTATTAAGTATTAGATAAAATTTGCAAAACAAATGCCAAGATATAAAGGTATGAAATTGTTTGCAATGTGGTTTCTTTTTAACTGATTTTTCAATCTTCATTACAGTAAGAGTGTTTAATTCAATGCAACTAGCATTGAATTTGCTATAAAGCTATTGAAAAAACTAGTTGGAATTGGTAGTTTTATAACCTATCTTGTTCTAAAGTGTTTATATCAAGCCATGGATTCTGAATCTAAAGTGCAACAACAGCAAGCTGCTTATAAAGGTGTCACCTGTCCTCTATCCTTGGCTGAGCCTACTGAAGACGACCTAAAAGAGACGCGCTCTCTAGAAGAGATGATGAAGCGAATGAATGTGTTCGAAAGCCAAGAAGGCATGGAACAGCGCTCTACAGCTCTGATTAGTTTGCAGGCTTTAGCTTGCGACTGGATTAGCGAGGTTGCTGCTCAGAAATGCCCGAGCCAAGCGCTTGATGGTGTAAGTTCTTTATTAACAATTTTATTATTAGATAATTCTCCTAAGAAGCTCTTTTTTTCTGCTAATTAATCCTTTGCTAGATCGATTTCTGCTCATTGTCTACCAATTTTTCCTCTCTTTAGCCATTGTCTGTTTATAGCTCCAGTTCCCTGATCATGGCCTGCTCATAGCTCCCGTTCCCTGATCATTGCCTGTTCATAGCTCCCGTTCCCTGATCATTGCCTGATCATAGCTCCCGTTCCCTGATCATTGCCTGTTCATAGCTCCCGTTCCCTGATCTTGTCCTGCTCATAGCTCCCGTTCCCTGATCATTGCCTGCTCATAGCTCCCGTTCCCTGATCATTGCCTGATCATAGCTCCCGTTCCCTGATCATTGCCTGATCATAGCTCCCGTTCCCTGATCATTGCCTGTTCATAGCTCGCGTTCCCTGATCATGTCCTGCTCATAGCTCCCGTTCCCTGATCTTGTCCTGCTCATAGCTCCCGTTCCCTGATCTTGTCCTGCTCATAGCTCTCGTTCCCTGATCATGTCCTGCTCATAGCTCCCGTTCCCTGATCTTGTCCTGCTCATAGCTCCCGTTCCCTGATCATGTCCTGCTCATAGCTCCCGTTCCCTGATCTTGTCCTGCTCATAGCTCCCGTTCCCTGATCATTGCCTGCTCATAGCTCCCGTTCCCTGATCTTGTCCTGCTCATAGCTCCCGTTCCCTGATCATTGCCTGCTCATAGCTCCCGTTCCCTGATCATTGCCTGATCATAGCTCCCGTTCCCTGATCATTGCCTGATCATAGCTTCCGTTCCCTGATCATGGCCTGCTCATAGCTCCCGTTCCCTGATCATTGCCTGTTCATAGCTCCCGTTCCCTGATCATTGCCTACACATCCATCCTGTTTAGTGTCCAGCGCAATCCCGCTCCGTGCAAGTGAACCCCTATCAACTGTACACCAACTGAACCACCCCGCAAACAGATTGGCGGCAAAATCTTCGCATTCGGCAGCTATCGACTCGGCGTGAACACCCGCGGCGCCGACGTCGACGCCGTGCTGGTGTCGACGCGATTTATTGAGCGGCACGAGTTTTTCGACAAATTCTTTGACCGATTGCGCGAACACCCGAGGTGCGGCGCGGCACACGCCGTTAGCGACGCATTTGTACCCGTGATTAAAATGACCTTCATGGGCGTTGATATTGATCTGTTGTTCGCTAAACTAGATATGGCCACTATACCGGACAATATCGACTTAAGAGAGAATACCGAAACTCTACTCAGGAATTTGGACGAGCGCTGTGTTAGATCGATTAATGGTTGCCGGGTTACGGACGAGATCCTGCACCAGGTAAGGTGACTTGTGAATGAGTGATTTGATGGTGAATTCTGCGATTGTGAATCCTTTGCTTGTGAGTGATGTGATGGTGAATTCTGTGATTGTGAATCCTTTGCTTGTGAGTGATATGATGGTGAATTTTGTGATTGTGAATCCTTTGCTTGTGAGTGATGTGATGGTGAATTCTGTAATTGTGAATCCTTTGCTTGTGAGTGATGTAATGGTGAATTCTGTGATTGTGAATCCTTTGCTTGTGAGTGATGTGATGGTGAATTCTGTAATTGTGAATCCTTTGCTTGTGAGTGATGTGATGGTGAATTCTGCAATTGTGAATCCTTTGCTTGTGAGTGATGTGATGGTGAATTCTGTGATTGTGAATCCTTTGCTTGTAAGTGATGTGATGGTGAATTCTGTGATTGTGAATCCTTTGCTTGTGAGTGATGTAATGGTGAATTCTGTAATTGTGAATCCTTTGCTTGTGAGTGATGTAATGGTGAATTCTGTAATTGTGAATCCTTTGCTTGTGAGTGATATGATGGTGAATTTTGTGATTGTGAATCCTTTACTTGTGAGTGATGAGATGGTGCATTCTTTATTTGTGAATTCTATTGTAAGTGACGTGACGCAAAATTCTGTGATTCTGTAAATACTACGATTGTGAATTCCGTGATTGGTAACGAGATAGTGCTAAATTCTGTTCTGATTAGTGTTTTTAGTATTTAATGCGATGATAGGTGTATGGGTATGATGCTGATTGCGCATGCTCCAGCTCCATACAGTTAAAATTGATCAATCTAGCTCATTATTGAGTTCACCTGCCTTTAATCCTTCCACTCCACTCCGCAGGTGCCAAATCCGGAAAATTTCCGCGTAGCCCTCAAAGTGATTCGAATCTGGGCTAAGAATCGCGGCATCTATAGCAACGCTATGGGATTTCTTGGCGGCGTTAGCTGGGCGATTCTATTAGCCAGGATTGCTCAGCTTTATCCCAACGCCGCTCCGAATGTGCTCATTATCAGATTCTTTCACGTGTTAACTCGCTGGTCCTGGCCTAAACCTGTGGAGCTTTGCGAATTGTCCCCGCCTAATTTGCACTTCCCAGAATGGGATCCGAGGACTAACATCAAGGATCAGTTCCACCTGATGCCGATTATTACACCTGTATATCCCAGACAGAACTCTACTTACAATGTTAGCATATCTACTAAACAGGTGCGTTGTTTATTGTTGCTTGTTTCTCTAGTTCAAATTATCGGCTCACTGAAGAACAATGGGCGGTCACTAGAAAACAAAGTAAATTCACTAGAGAACAATGGAAGGTCACTAGAGAACAATAGGAGGTCACTTGTTCCTAGAATACAAGATCACTATGTACGGGAAAGGTCAATAGAGTACAGTAAAAGTCAGTAGAGCACAATAAAGGTCACTAGAGTACAATTAAGGTCACCAAAGTACAATAAAGGTCAGTAGAGTACAATAAAAGTTCACCAGTGCACAATAAAGGTCACTAGAGTTATTAGAGTACAATAAAGGTCACCAGAGTACAACAAAGGTCACCCCAAACCCGCCACAGGTGATCCTAGCCGAGCTGGAGCGCGGCCGCAATCTAACAAACGAGATCATGTTTAAACAGAAAAGCTGGGAAGATCTATTAGAGCCCGTGAACTTTTTCGACGCCTATCGTCACTACGTGATCGTGATTGCGTCTAGCGATACGGCCGAATTGCACCTGGATTTCCAGGGCCTAGTAGAGTCGCAGCTGCGCAAATTGGTGCTGTCGTTTGAGCACAATGGCGCCATAGACAGAGCCCATGTTAACACTGAGAGCTACGGCCGAGCAAACGAGTCGGAGCCCGAGCACGTCACCAAATGGTTTATCGGCATCGAGTTTAAGAAAGCGCCCGAGCCTGGTAAAAAGCTCAACGTGGATTTGACCTTTGATATTACTAATTTCATTCGCCAGATTAATGGCATGGCCAACAGTTTGCAATTGCGTTTGGACGTTCTGTACTCGAAGAAGCGAGGCCTGTCTCACTACTTGCCGCCATCGGAGCATTGGAAAATCAATAGATCCAAACCGGCTTGCGTTTATGGTAAGTTTATGAGTAGAAAATCAATGCCTCAATGCCATTGATCTCGATATCATCTGTATATAACTTGAACTATAAAACTTAAGCTCCGTCAGTCCGTCAGTCCGTCTTAAATTCTCCCCTTGAGATTTATTTGTGATTTTAAATCTCCCATGAGATTGATGTTTGACTCAAAATATCCCCCTTGAGATTGACGCCAGTTGGTCGCAAAATCTCACCCTGAGATATGATGCCCGTCTGTCTCAAAATCTTCCTTGAGGTTTATTTGTGATTCAAAATCTCCTCCGAGATTGATGTTTGACTCAAAATTCTCCCCTAAGATTGATGCTTGTCTCAAAATCTTTCCCCAAAACTGATGTCTGACTCAAAATATCCTCTATCAGGTGCTGGAAACTGCAATCAAGGAGGTGCAGCATCGGCACTGGCGGCAGCAGCTGGAGGAGCAGCAGGAGCGTCTGGCAGCTCAGCATCGGCCCCTGACCCGGCCATCAGCCCGATGGGCTCGGCCATGCTCATGTCCGGCTCGGACGTGCCAGTAGGCAGCAAGCGGCCTCACAGTCCGAACTGTTTTGCCTCGTCTAGCCAGGAGTTGCAGCCGAAACGGCTAACGGCTGCTGGCGGCGGAGGCGCCGGAGGTGGCAGCCTCACCAGGACAGACTCGAGCAGTAGCAGCCTATCAAATGTCAGCGTGAAAGCAAAGACTTAGCCTTTTTAGTTTAGGGCGATGATGATCAATTAAACTTTATTGTGTCGAATTTGTTGAGCCAGATCGTCTAAAGCTCTCTATCGCAAAGGGGATTAGGCAGTGTTTTTTTCCTGTAAGAAATCGTGCGCATAGTCAATTGGTATTGTTTACTTTTCTTTATCCAACGGCATTATTATTATTATTCACTCAACTGTCTTTTTTCTATTGTTTAAAACAAAACAAAATATGCTAATTTTCAAAAAATATTATTAAAGTTCACTTTGACATTAAAATCTAACTTAAGAGTACAATCCGTGTACTTTAAACCCGCGAGTCTGTGGCGAGATAAATTCAAACGTAAATTCAGAGACGGCACCGTTGGCCTTTGTATTTATTGTAGAAAGTTGTGCCGTTCTGCTTTGCATGACTTTTTTCCTATTTCTTTGCTTTAAAATTTGTTCATAAAAAGACAGTCTGGCTTTTGCAAAGCGCTTAATACTCGTATTATTCTTGTTCAAAAAACGCACATTTGATTTAGGTTGAGTAATAGCGTCCACATTGTTGTTGCATTTTTCTTTTGAGTTCGAATTTATTATAGTTCGGCTCGTTATTCTATCCAGTTAATGCAAAACCGCGAATCAATGTCCATGAAACTGGTAATTTGTTTAAATGAAAGAGTGCCGGCTTTTTTACATCCTGAGTGCCGCTGGTTATATAAGCAAGAAGCAGATACAAAAATTTGTTTTCAAGCCCGAGGCACGCGTATTTGACTAGAATGTGCATTAAATTTGACCTAGTTTCATTCTATTCCAACAAAAATATAAAACATTTTTGCAATGGTCTTACAACCACAGAATGAGAAGTTGTACGTTGGATCTGTATCAAATTTATTTGCATATTTATTATATATTAATATATTCATAAAAACTTCCTGAATATGGAAATCAATTCGTTTATTAATTTAGTATTTCTTCAAATGTCTGCGTCTTCTTAGTTTTATTTCTTATTAGCAAAAAAATTCTCATCGAATGGGACGCTGCAAGGGTTCCCTGCGATTTTTCAATTTTATTTCGCTGTGCGCTGAATATAAGCCACACATCACCCGGCTATGTTTAAGAGCAAACATTTTTACATGGATCTACATCTGTATTGATCAATAATACTAAATGATACAAATTTCTCACTAGTGTTCTGGAATATCGAAGCAGAACGTATCCAATCTCAGTCGACGGAGTTAAAATTATGTATTAGGTAGTGCATTTTTAGTTGCAGATAGTTGCGCATTTAATAAAAGTTTTAAGATTTATTAGTTTAAATAGAAAGCTTAATATCAACACTTGAATATGATTGCAATTTCTAACAACTTCAACGCGTTTCGCACGCCATTGTGCATCGTCAGGTCTTCCGTAAGAAAAGCTTTACCAATCTCATTCTCAACTTCCAAGCCACTTGCTCCAGACAATGGAAAACTGGGCTCGTGAGGTGTTTGCTCCATAGAGCTTTCAGTACCTGTAACACCTGGATCAACTTTGACCGGGAGGTGCAGTTCCTCACCAGACTGTTCCATCAAAATGACTACCCCGTTTGTCTGGTTCAAAAATCATCAACAAGTTCATCTCAAACCTTAAAAAACAGAATTCGTAGGTTATTCTTTGCCTCTTTCAATCGTAACATCCAGGTCGTCTTCCACACGAACAAGATTGGGAACTTTGTTAGCAGATTAAAGTCGCGTGTTCCTTGCACTCTGCGTGCAGGGTGTTGTCTACCAATTTAACTGCTCTGTGGACCAGAGCGTCTCCTATGTGGGGAAAACCAAAATTGACACCTACACACGAGGATCAGAGAACACTGGCTCAAACCATCTGCTATACAAACTCACCTCCTTGAATGCACTAACTGCAATGACTGCAAACCGGAAGAACACTTTAAAATCATTGACCAAAGCCATACTGACGCCAAACTTAGAATTCTCGAGGCCCTGCACATAAAAGCTCAGACCCGAATCTCAACACCCAATTACAACATAGTGGTGCAGGTCACGTTCTCCGCGTTTTCTGAACAGTGAGTGACACAGTCGTGTACGCTGTGTACACTTAACTTGACGTTCAATTACATGTACTTAAGCTACCGCCCTGATTCTGCCTTTTGACCATGCACTGAACAAGAATTGTGTACATTTGGTTTAATTTTCAATCTCAACCTATAATTTTCTCTCCTACCTACCTATGTAATGTTGTTAAAGCCAAGTTGTAATCAATTGTTTTCAATCTTACCCTCCTTACCTGTGTACGTTGCAAAAACCAATATTTAATCAATATCGTTTTCAATCTCACTTTCTCAAATCGTTCTAATAAAATCCTGACAATGCACCATGGCGTGCGAAACGCGTTGAAGTTGTTAGAAATTGCAATCATATTCAAATTTTGATATTAAGCTTTCTATTTATTCTTCTCGCCAAGCGAGCGACTCTACCAGCATTTTATTAGTTTAGATTCTTTGGTCGCGTGTCTCTCACTGCTGTTTAGTTTATTAGCGTAAACTAGATGATGATGATGACACAATTTTTTCCCTCTCAATAAACTATAAATGTACACACTTCTATAAGCTACCTTTTTTGCTAACTAGCAAGTTTTTTTCTCGAGTAAAAATAATTTGTTTTGTTATGTAGCTGGGGACAATATAAATGCGCGCACCAATTTAAGTTTGTTTGTTACCTTAGCTACCAGTGACAGTCTGACATAGGGTCTTTACTACTTTAGTAGTCTGCCCTGCCATGTCTACTACTATTGAGCGCGATCTTAGCATGACTGCTAAGCGCATGCCCACAAATGATCTGTTTCAAACAAGCGCAGGAGTTGGCCACCATTGGCGACCAGGATACTACTTTCCTGATTCAGGTTTTACGGTAAGCTTTATAATGATAAAACTGTCTTTAACTGTTACGTTTTAATTCATTATGGAGCAATTGATGTAGTAGAAATCGTATATGATTAAAGCATTATTATAACATAGAATTATTATTTTAACTGTATTTCCGTTGCGTAAATTCTATATTGTGCAAAGTTTATATTGTGTACATTGTATATTGTGTATAGTCTTTAAGATAGGCCTATTCACCTGACACTTTGTTGATTATATACAGAAACTTTATCTCTCAGTATTATAAACATAGTTTAATAGTAGAACACTTAGAACTTTTTGTGTTTGTATGTATTTTATCACTTGACAAAAATGATCTTTTTATTATTTCGACTTGTCTATGACCTGTGATTAGCATTGCAGAATTAGTACATTAGGATTAGTTGTAAGTTAAAAAGCCTATGCAACTTCCAATGTGAAAAAAATTCAAATAATTTTTATGTCTTCCAATTAGTTTTAATCGTTGTGTCTGCATTTTTTCAATAAAAAGCAATTAAATTTAAATCTACTATTTTAATTAGGACTTTAAGACCAAAGACTTTAAGACCATAATTTAAGACCAAATTAAATGTAAATATTTTAAGACTTGGCACTTTTAAATCAAATTACTGACAAATTTTGAGAACAAATATTGTTCTTTTTTTACACACTCATCATTATGTTTGCAGTGATAATTTCTTGTAGGAACCAAATTATTTTAGAATGCAAAAATGTAAATGATTATTCATTTATTCAATTTTTATATTTTAACCATCTATTTAAAATGCTTTCTTAGCCTAAATGCTATTGTTTAAATTTTTAGGCCGCATCGACCCAGCCTCTGCCTGACGAGCTGACCAGACCTTCTAGAGTGCGACCAGATGAGCTGTACACGACCACAAGTGCCAGCGCTCACGAGCCGAAGAGGCCCACAGCCCCACTAAATCGCGACATTGAGTTTAAGCGTGCCCCGGCTCTGTACAATGTGCACTTTCTGAAGGATCACAAAGAGAAGGTGCACACTTAGAGTTGAAAAATCTACAATCGATTTAATGGATTGCATCATTTCTCAGATAGATTTGGTAGATTGCATCATTTCTCAGATAGATTTGGTAGATTGCATCATTTCTCAGATAGATTTGGTAGACTGCATCATTTCTCAGATAGATTTGGTAGATTGCATCATTTCTCAGATAGATTTGGTAGATTGCATCATTTCTCAGATAGATTTGGTAGATTGCATCATTTCTCAGATAGATTTGGTAGATTGCATCATTTCTCAGATAGATTGCATCATTTCTCAGATAGATTTGGTAGATTGCATCATTTCTCAGATAGATTTGGTAGATTGCATCATTTCTCAGATAGATTTGGTAGATTGCATCATTTCTGAGATAGATTTGGTAGACTGCATCATTTCTCAGATAGATTTGGTAGACTGCATCATTTCTCAGATAGATTTGGTAGACTGCATCATTTCTCAGATAGATTTGGTAGATTGCATCATTTCTCAGATAGATTTGGTAGACTGCATCATTTCTCAGATAGATTTGGTAGACTGCATCATTTCTCAGATAGATTTGGTAGACTGCATCATTTCTCAGATAGATTTGGTAGATTGCATCATTTCTCAGATAGATTTGGTAGACTGCATCATTTCTCAGATAGATTTGGTAGACTGCATCATTTCTCAGATAGATTTGGTAGACTGCATCATTTCTGAGATAGATTTGGTAGATTGCATCATTTCTCAGATAGATTTGGTAGATTGCATCATTTCTCAGATAGATTTGGTAGATTGCATCATTTCTGAGATAGATTTGGTAGACTGCATCATTTCTCAGATAGATTTGGTAGACTGCATCATTTCTCAGATAGATTTGGTAGATTGCATCATTTCTCAAATGTCTCGCGAAATGTCCAATCGCGAAACAAGCAAGAATCAAACCAACGACCCTATATTTCTTTCTCAGCTGGGTCACGGTGGCTGGCGCCGGCCCCTCAGCCCGAGTCACCAGCTCACGGAGACCCAGGAAGAATTCCGTAACCAGCCACCCCTAAGCGAGCCAAACACCTGGGGCAGCAAGCCGCAGCCATTCCTGCTCAGGTAAGTATTTTCCATACAACTGTATCCGGAAGTCACTCTTTCTGTTCTTGAAGACCTTGAAGATCGTTGACCAATGTCCCATCGTACCAGGGACCATCACGGCGAAGGCTCCACTAAATTGGGCGTCGCCTCAACGCAGAATCCCAAGCTGAAAGGTCGCCCGCTGTTCCCCAAGGACAAGGAGGTGCTCAGGGGCCTGGACATGTACCTAACCACCAACGATCGAGCTCACCGCCGATTCGATCCCAAGGAGTTGTCGGGCTACGCCAAGAAGGACATTGCCACCTACTGGGACTGCGAGGAATATCCTAAGGCCTGGGGCCACGGGCCTCACGAGAAGTGAGTTCAGTGTCATGCGATTCTGCCTACTCCTCCGGTGACTCCTGAGCACGTCCAAATGCACCAATACTGTACGCAGGCACAGCACTCATGCACACGCGCATACAGGATTTTTTGCAGCGGTGCCAGCACCCCAACTCCAACCCCAACCCTAACAGCAACTCGAACTCCAACTCTAGCACCAACACCAACCCCAACACCAACATCAACTACAACCCCAATCCCAACACCAACCCTAACCTCAACCCCAACCCCCTCATAAAACCCCAAAACCAACCCCCAAAACCAACCCCAACATCAACTACAACCCCAAACCCGACACCAACCCAACACCACCCCAACACCAACACCAACCCAACACCAACACCAACCCAACACCAAACCAACACCAACCCAACACCACCCCAAAACCAACACCAACCCAACACCAAACCAACACCAACCCAACAACAACACCAACACCAACCCAACACCAACCCAACACCAAACCAACACCAACCCAACACCACCCCAAAACCAACACCAACCCAACACCAAACCAACACCAACCCAACAACAACACCAACACCAACCCAACACCAACCCAGCACCAACCCAACACCACCCCAACACCAACACCAACCCAACACCAAACCAACACCAACCCAACACCACCCCAAAACCAACACCAACCCAACACCAAACCAACACCAACCCAACAACAACACCAACACCAACCCAACACCAACCCAACACCAAACCAACACCAACCCAACACCACCCCAAAACCAACACCAACCCAACACCAAACCAACACCAACCCAACACCAAACCAACACCAACCCAACAACAACACCAACACCAACCCAACACCAACCCAGCACCAACCCAGCACCAACCCCAACACCAACCCCAACACCAATCCACAGTCTGCTGCCGAAGCACGCTGTTCCCCGGGACCGGCTGCCCATGCGAGACGAGCTGCGCTTCAAGTCGGCCACCTCGGTGCGCCGAGTGCCGCAGAGGCTGCCGCCGCCGGCCCACACAGGCATGAAGACTCTGTACTCGGACTCGTACGCCCGGCCGTCCGATGCTCGAGTGAAGGAGGCCCGGGAGTGTCCGGTTGATACGCCGTGGATGTTGCCAGGTAATGCGGTGTGGGTGTTGGGTTTGCTATGTAGGATATTGGAGAGGCTTTTTGTGCTAGGAATCCAAGAAATCAGCTTAGAGGTTAATCCCAGCACTCGGGTGGATTAGCTAGTAGGTTAATCCAATCATTCTGGTGGATTAGCTAGTAGGTTAATTCAATCACTCTGGTGGATTAGCTAGTAGGTTAATCAAATCACTCTGGTGGATTAGATAGTAGGTTAATCCAATCACTCTGGTGGATTAGCTAGTAGGTTAATCCAATCACTCTGGTGGATTAGCTAGTAGGTTAATCCAATCACTCTGGTGGATTAGCTAGTAGGTTAATCCAATCACTCTGGTGGATTAGCTAGTAGGTTAATCCAATCAATCTGGTGGATTAGCAGGTCGGTTAATCCAATCACTCTGGTGGATTAGCTAGTAGGTTAATCAAATCACTCTGGTGGATTAGATAGTAGGTTAATCCAATCACTCTGGTGGATTAGCTAGTAGGTTAATCCAATCACTTTGGTGGATTAGCTAGTAGGTTAATCAAATCACTCTGGTGGATTAGCAGGTCGGTTAATCCAATCACTCTGGTGGATTAGCTTGTAGGTTAATCAAATCACTTTGGTGGATTAGCTAGTAGGTTAATCCAACCACTCTGGTGGATTGGCGAGTAGATTGTCTCAATCCCAAAATTCTAAAGAGATTAAATATATAACGCCAGGGCTGTAGTGGATTGTCTGAGGTGCGTGAGTATCTAAGCTTGGCATCACGTGACCCACCTACCGCCCACCCCCCTCCGCAGCCCCGGGCGCCCGCAGCGCGATGGCCGCCCCGCAGATGTACAAGACCGAGTACCAGAGCGTAGGCAGCAAGAAAACCATCACAGTCTGAGCTGCGAATCGCAGTCTGCGAGCAACATTTGTACTTTTGTTTTTTCCTGTCTTTTATTGCTAAACTATGGGAATCCATTTGTACTTATTATATACCAGTTTTTAATTTCTTCGCCTCCCTCTGCTTCTTTCTCTCTCGTGCTTAATAAAGTAGCTTTTTTCAAATCAGAAGCGATCGACGCTACTTTATAATATCAGAGATTTTTGTGCTAGAAATGTACGAGAATAGACTGGCTTAGTGCTTGATCCCAGGTCTCCTATGGATTAGCTCTTACGTTAATCCGAGCAATCTAATGGATTAGCTCTTAGGTTAATCCGAGCAATCTAATGGATTAGCGAATGGGTTAATCCGAGAAATCTAATGGATTAGCTCGTAGGTTAATCCGAACACTAGTGGATTAGCTAGTGGGTTAACTGAGCAATCTAATAGATTAGCGAATGGGTTAATCCGAGCAATCTAATGGATTAGCTCTTAGGTAAATCCGAACGCTAATGGATTAACTCCTAGGTAAATCCGAACGCTAATGGATTAACTCCTAGGTAAATCCGAATGCTAATGGATTAGCTCTTAGGTTAATCCAAGCAATATAATACATTAACGAGTGGGTTAATCCCTGTACACTGAAATCGGGATTAGCTCGTAAGTTAATACCAATTAGTTTGAATTATTACAAAACAGAAACAAATTTAATGATGTTCGGCAGTGGAGAAACTTCGTTAATAGGCCTTCAAATTATTATTTATAATTTTCAAGTACAAAAGTTCCAATTTTTCTCTTAAAAATAAACTTTTTTACAAAAAATATCGAATATTAATTAGATACCCCTTCTTTCCTTTACTGTCTACTTTTATAAGTAGCGAGTTTAGCTTGGTTATATTATAATTAAAAAACCGGATGTTTCATGAGATTTATGCCGTAAAATATTTCTTTGTTTAATTTAACATACATATGCCAGCTTACTTTTCACTAACTGATTGCGTGGACACTGTAATAAATTATTTTTTAAACTTTTTTTCCGAGATTTCGTCACCTCAGCCATGTCGGGATGCTTTCAATTTAGATCGAAATATACGACATAAAAAACTAACAGTTAATATATGTAAGTCTCGTTGTAAGCGAAAATGATAATGAAATAAAAATGCTTAGAACTATTTTTACTTTTCGTTTGGTTAACTATACAAATTTGGCAGAGTACTGTAGCGAGATTACTGGTAGTCTGTTTACAATCGTTACACTATGAAATGGTTGTAATCCAGGAAATCTCATATCTCAGAATTCTGTATTTTCAAAGTGATCCCTACAAATTTCCTTCAGTGATCCATGTAAATCCTCCTTCAGGTTTCCTTCAGTGATCCATGTAAACCCTACTTCAGGTTTCCTTCAGTGATCCATGTAAATCCTCCTTCAGGTTTCCTTCAGTGATCCATGTAAATCCTCCTTCAGGTTTCCTTCAGTGATCCATGTAAATCCTACTTCAGGTTTCCTTCAGTGATCCATGTAAATCCTCCCTCAGGTTTCCTACAATGATCCATGTAAACCCTACTTCAGGTTTCCTTCAGTGATCCATGTAAACCCTACTTCAGGTTTCCTTCAGTGATCCATGTAAACCCTACTTCAGGTTTCCTTCAGTGATCCATGTAAACCCTACTTCAGGTTTCCTTCATGATCCATGTAAACCCTACTTCAGGTTTCCTTCAGTGATCCATGTAAATTCTACTTCAGGTTTCCTTCAGTGATCCATGTAAACCCTACTTCAGGTTTCCTTCATGATCCATGTAAACCCTACTTCAGGTTTCCTTCAGTGATCCATGTAAACCCTACTTCAGATTTCCTTCAGTGATCCATGTACATGTAAATCCTTCTTAATGGTCTTTTAGTGATCCGCCTAAATTCTCCCTAAGATTATAAATCACTTATTGTACAAAATTAATATTTTTAAAAATGCTAATTTTTGCTACTGAACTGAGTAGCTTAACAGCGCATGCCCTACATTTTATCCAAATCTGCGCCAGAAACAAAATTGCCTCCAACCCTCATTGGCCCAGATTCACTGGCCAATGCAGAAGCGGTTGGCCCTAATATAATTTTGCAAACCTCGCAGGCCTCCGTGAGTTGAGGCTTGACAAAAAATCTGCAATCTGCATAGCAGAAGCTGTCAGGGCCTTCAGTCACTCGTCAGCCAATCTCAAGACGCTTGAAAAACCTTTATTCAATAAACTTACTGAAGTTTCCCTACTATTCAGATGGTGAGTTTCTGCTGGCCATATGTTTATTGTATATGATTTTATTTATTAAGAATCAAAGCTCTCAGGTGTGAAGTGAATCGCAACAGTGAAGAAGACGATCGGTGAGGTCTTCCGGCTCTTTTGTTGGGAAGCCGGGAAATCTTCCATTTTAAAAAAACTTTGTGACTATAATAATACCATATTATTTTGTTATACTAATACTTTTACAACAGCAGTGACCATGAAGACCAGAGTGAGTAATATCGCAGAGCAGCATGGTAGCTTTCTAATAAAGAGAGTCATCAGTCATGCGTGTTACGTTTGCCTAAATTCAGTTGTTAGCCCCCAGTAAGGAAGTGCAGAAGTTTTATTGTTACACACACAAACACACCCAGTGTTCCGACTTGATTGTAAATTAGTTCAGGTGTCGCTGATACAGCTTCAGGAATTCATGCCTGCTTTTTATATGGCCATTGTCCCCCGTCTGCTGACTGTGTAATATTGATTAAATCTGTCACCGCTGCCGTGACAGTGACAGAGTGTTCGAATCCCGCGGCTCTGCACAGGGCTGCGCTAGAAGTTACAGAATTGAGAGGGGTTTGGGTGTTTAACATTGTCTGGATGCAGTGGGGTGTGATTGAATGCTAGAATTTATCATTGCGTGTCTTTTCTGCAGTTGCTAACTCCTAGTCCATATCTTCTGCGATTCATACTCTCCCTCTCGCTCAACCTCTCCCTCTCCCTCTCGCTCTCACCGTCTCTCCCTCTCCCTCTCGCTCAACCTCTCCCTCTCCCTCTCGCTCTCACCGTCTCTCCCTCTCGCTCTCGCTCAACCTCTCCCTCTCCCTCTCGCTCAACCTCTCCCTCTCCCTCTCGCTCTCACCGTCTCTCCCTCTCGCTCTCGCTCAACCTCTCCCTCTCCCTCTCGCTCTCACCGTCTCTCCCTCTCCCTCTCGCTCTCACCGTCTCTCCCTCTCCCTCTCGCTCAACCTCTCCCTCTCCCTCTCGCTCAACCTCTCCCTCTCCCTCTCGCTCAACCTCTCCCTCTCGCTCTCGCTCAACCTCTCCCTCTCCCTCTCGCTCAACCTCTCCCTCTCCCTCTCGCTCTCACCGTCTCTCCCTCTCCCTCTCGCTCAACCTCTCCCTCTCCCTCTCGCTCTCACCGTCTCTCCCTCTCCCTCTCACCCCTCCCTCCCTCTCCCTCTCACCCCTCTCTCCCTCTCCCTCTCACCCCTCTCTCCCTCTCCCTCTCACCCCTCCCTCCCTCTCCCTCTCACCCCTCTCTCCCTCTCCCTCTCACCCCTCTCTCCCTCTCCCTCTCACCCCTCTCTTCCTCTTCCTCTCCATCTCACCCCTCTCTCGCTCTCCCTCTCACCCCTCTCTCCCTCTTCCTCTCCATCTCACCCTTCTCTCCCTCTCCCTCTAACCCCTCTCTCCCTCTCACCCTTCTCTCCCTCTCACCCTTCTCTCCCTCTCACCCCTCTCTTCCTCTTCCTCTCTATCTCACCCCTCTCTCCCTCTCCCTCTAACCCCTCTCTCCCTCTCACCCCTCTCTCCCTCTCACCCCTCTCTCCCTCTCACCCCTCTCTCCCTCTCACCCCTCTCTCCCTCTCCCTCTAACCCCTCTCTCCCTCTAACCCCTCTCTCCCTCTCACCACTCTCTCCCTCTCCCTCTCCCTCTCCGCACCCTTTCCTGTCTCATTCTCCATCATTCCATCTTCCTATCTCTCCCTCTCTCCCCCTCGACCAGTCGCTCTACTATAGATAAAAAGCTTCAAAATTGATATTTGAAATATTCCATCAGTCACATTTTTATTATTCAACTTTGGTAGTCTAGTAATCCACCTTAAATGCTAAATCAAAATTTCACACAGCTTGCCTGAGCAAAAACAGTTAAATTATGTGCTGTTAGAGATAGACTGTACCGCGAAAAGACCAGTCAGAAACCTTTATTCAGTTTTGAGGGAGGGGGTTTGTTGCCTGGGACCCGCGCTTGCCTTTGTCTTTGCTGCGCCGCCCACGCAAAGCCCGCCTTGCCTGTCTCTGGCCATAAACCAGAGATTGAGGCGACTGGGTTGTAGGGGCTTCATCAAAATTACGTAACCGAATTTCATTCGCATATACCCTCGTAGCCAGCGGATTTCGTGCCTCGGTAACTGGCCAAACAGATAACTCGTATAGGAGCGCGTGAAAAGACAGCAGCCAAGTGATGAAGGCTTTGAAAAGGAAATTAGACACCTCCTTCATAACAAACAGCCG
>NIVC01002725.1:52500-117500 GCA_002269645.1 Macrostomum lignano
CTGAGGCTGGTTTTTACAATATAAATCTGCAGGTATTTCAGTGAGTTCCCATCTAGCATTAAGTCACCCAGGACGAACTCAATCAATCCATTGATTCTCGCGCCTCTGCTTTTTCACTAGCCTCTCTCTTCTGGGCTTAAATCGATTGCTTTCTTAGAAAGTTTGCTGCTTCGCGGATAAATTATTTTGCCCAATAGCCTTCCGGGGTTGCCAGGAGTCGATAGTAATGGGAATAATTACTGGCACTGGCTTATGCAGGCGTTTTGGCATCATCCAGACAATGGAACCATTATTGCTTTATCGATCAAAGTTCATTTGCAAAACTGCAGTTTTTAATGTTTTCTTTCTCTGTGACTTTGGCCCTTCTCTCACTCTATGTCTCTCTGTCTCTCTCTCTCTGTCACTGTCACTATCTGTCCCTGTGTGTCACAATGTCACCGTGTGTCACTCCCTGTCACTCTGTCACCCTGTCACTCTTTGTCACTCTCAGTCGCTCTTTGGCACTCTTTGGCACTCTTTGGCACTCTGTCACTCTCTGTCACTCTCTGCCACTCTCTGTCTCTCTTTGTCACTCTCTGTCACTCTCTGTCACTCTTGGCACTCTGTCACTCTTTTTCCCTCTCTGTCACTCTTTGTCACTCTCTGTCACTCTCTGTCACTCTTTGTCACTCTCTGTCTCTCTCTGTCACTCTCTGTCACTCTCTGTCACTCTCTGTCACTCTCTGTCACTCTTGGCACTCTGTCACTCTCTGTCACTCTCTGTCACTCTTTGTCACTCTCTGTCTCTCTTTTTCCCTCTCTGTCACTCTCTGTCGCTCTTTGTCACTGTCTGATAACAGAATTCAATAAAGCAAGTTTTCCAAGTGCAAGGCAAGGGGGTTTTGAAAGACAATTAACCAGACAGGAAAATTTATAAGTTCAGTTCCGAGGGACAAAATGGACAGTCGGGATCTCCTCTCTCTCTCTCTCTCTCTCTCTCTCTCTCTCTCTCTCTCTCTCTCTCTCTCTCTCTCTCTCTCTTGTCCCTTCTTCTATTTTTACTTTCTGGCAATAAAAAAACACATTTCTCGTGCCGCTTCTTCAACTTTACAACTGGAAAAACTGGTAATTTGAGAGACAGACAGAGAGAGGGCTGCCAAGAGAGGGTGAGAGCAGTGTATGGAGGAATGCATGGGGGTCCGTGTCCCCCCCCCAAGCACTTTCTGCCAGCCTGCCAAATAACAAAGAAAAGTGCCCACGTTTTCCTGCAGAGGCGCCGCTACTTCTGTTGACTGACAGCACTACAGCAACACAAAATTTGCATACAATCAGCTGCTTGAAGCTTTAGCAAATTAAAGAAATGACAAATCTACGACAAGAGACACTTTTGGAGCAGGCAAAACTTTTGTTAGCAACGCTTTAGAAGCGCTCACGGCGCGGCGCTTGTTACACGCAATGGTTTCGCATCGAAAATTTAATAATTCAATCAATTTTTCTTTAGTCCGCTTTCCAAAAATTTTTCAAAACAATTTATTTGCCCCGCAGATTTAGCAGTTGGCGATCTGCCGTCGGCTACAGCACTCGCGGCGAAGTCAGTCAGCTTGGCGCCTGTCATCAGCAATGCGGAACCGGCAGCTGAGGCCCCTGACGACTGCTTTGGCGCCAATTTTTCTAGCTATTGGTGAGACAAACAAAGGAGAGTTTTACAAGTGCTTAAGTTGTTGGAAGCGGGGAGAAGTGCATGGGGGAGAAGTTTTGTTCAGGGGTGAGAAGTGAGAGAGAGAGAAGGAGGGGCGGAGCAGCTCAGCAATCGGACTCTCGTGTCCTGGTGACAGGCTTGTGAACGAAAATTGGCCTTTGGAGGGGTTGGTTGTTGTGCGATTTACAGCCATTAGGGCCAGTCCTCAGAGAGTGTACATGCCTGAGGATTAGAGAGTCAAAGGGTCGCTGTGCACCCTGCGTGAGCGTGTGTTTAAGTGCGTGCCTACGCACAGTATTGGCGCTCTTGTATGTTCTCAGAAGTCCACGGGATGGGCAGAATTGCAGAGAGAGATGCTCAAGGAGATGTGAGACATGTACAAAGACACGTGAGAGATGCACAAGGAGATTTGAGAGATGCAGAAGGAAATGTGAGATTGTACAATGAGATGTGAGACATATACAATGAGATGTGAGACATATACAAGGAGGTGTGAGACATGTACAATGACACGTGAGAGATGCACAAGGAGATTTGAGAGATGCAGAAGGAAATGTGAGATTGTACAATGAGTTGTGAGACATATACAATGAGATGTGAGACATGTACAAGGTGTGAGACATGTACAATGACACGTGAGAGATGCACAAGGAGATTTGAGAGATGCAGAAGGAAATGTGAGATTGTACAATGAGATGTGAGACATGTACAATGAGGTGTGAGACATGTGCAAAGACACGTGAGAGATGCACAAGGAGATTTGAGAGATGCAGAAGAAAATATGAGATTGTACAATGAGATGTGAGACATATACAATGAGATGTGAGACATGTACAATGAGGTGTGAGACATGTACAAAGACACGTGAGAGATGCACAAGGAGATTTGAGAGATGCAGAAGGAAATGTGAGACATGTACAAAGAAATGTGAGACATGTACAAGGAGATGTGAGACATGTACAATGCGATGTGAGACATGTACAAAGAGATGTGAGACATGTACAAGGATATGTGAGACATGTACAAGGATATGTGAGAGACGTACAATGAGATTTGAGAGATGCAGAAGAAAGTGTGAGACATGTACAAAGAGATGTGAGACATGTACAAGGAGATGTGAGACATGTACAATGCGATGTGAGACATGTACAAAGAGATGTGAGACATGTACAAGGATATGTGAGACATGTACAAAGAGATGTGAGACATGCACAAGGAGATGTGAGACATGTACAAAGAGATGTGAGACATGTACACGGAGATTTGAGAGAGACAAGATGAGGTGAGGCATGCGTGCACAGAGACAAATCTGTTTCAATTTACAGTGATTCAGCGCATCAAACTCATCTAAAATGGCAGGCCTCATTGAATCAAAGAGGAAACAAATACAGAACGCATTGAGAATGAAATGGCAGAGTGGATTTCCAGTTGATCCCACTGACAGAGGATCTCCTTGTCGCTAGCCAACCCGCTCAGATGCTCAAAACTTTTCCACATGGCAACCAACAGCTTGGACTCAGGACCGCTTGACTTGCTAGTAGATAAAGACTTGCTATTTTTGCCAAGCAGTCCGGGCCCCTCAAATAGGACTACTTTAGATTCCAAATTAGGAAGGTAAATTGAGGAGAAATGCCTTCTCAAATTTCCCACTTGAATCCGTGCTTGAGCGGGCAAACGTGCGGAATGAGTCCGGACTGTATCGGTTGCCAGCACAGACTCCTTCTTAATCTCTTTCTACCTTCGCCGCCAACCAATACCTATGCCTGACTGCCTCTCAATTAAGGTGAGCCTTGAAGTTTTCTCTTTAAATATTGTTTAGTTCGTCAGAGAAGCTAAACTGCTGCGCAATGAGTGGCGTATGTGCCAGTTGGACTGGAAGCGAATCTATAGTTGTCCTTAACTGGTTTCGAACCAAGGACTACTAGTTTATTTAGAAAAAATCTGGACTGGAAGCTATGTCCCTAACTGGTTTCGAACCAAGGACTATTACGAGTAGTTTATGTAGAAAGTATCTGGAAAGGAAGTTACGTCCTTAGTTTCGAACCAAAGACTACTAGTTTATGTAGAAAGTATCTGGAAAGGAAGTTACGTCCTTAGTTTCGAACCAAAGACTACTAGTTCATGTAGAAAGTATCTGGACTGGAAGCTATTTCTCTAACTGGTTTCGAACCAGGGACTACTAGTCTATGTAGAAAGCATCTGGACTGGAAACTGTTCTTGGCAAATCCACTTTATCTAGTCTTGTTTTCGAAACCTTTCCAACCAAGCCGTCCTTGGTCAAGAAAAGGGTAATAAAATCTACTTTTTTCCTAAAGTAACAACCCACGCAGTTTCCAGTGTATTTTTTGGCTTTTTATTTCGAAACCGAGAAAGAGAAAAGCACGGGACAGAAGAACAGACGGAAAGTTGCTGCTTTTAAAAGGATTTCAATTAAGCAGTCATTTAAAAGGCCAACCAGCTAGAGGGGCCGGACAGGGGGAGAGAGGGGGTCGTAAATTTGAATCCCATTCTCCCGGACACCAGTGGGCCGGCTCGATCCCCCAGAGGACTTGGCGGTACAAGGCAGGGAAGAGGAAGGTTGCAGGTCAGAAATGCAAATACAGACAGCTCAGTTCTCCAGACAGTCTCGCTTAAAAGCCAAGCACAGGAGGAGCACCAGAGCCAGTGTGGCTGTTTTCCTTCTATCGAATCTTCTTTCGCCCAGGGGTGCTTTAAAACCCTGGCGGAGTCTTAAAGAGCTCGGGCTCAATGCTGGACAATGAGGCGCTGCTGTGGTTATGGGTGAGGTCAATGTGCTGGGCACTTGGTAGTGCATCTACTCCTGGGGTAGTCTGCATGTGCTAGCATATCTATATCTATATCTATCTATCTATCTATCTATCTATCTATCTATCTATCTATCTATCTATCTATCTATCTATCTATCTATCTATCTATCTATCTATCTATCTATCTATCTATCTATCTATCTATCTATCTATCTATCTATCTATCTATCTATCTATCTATCTATCTATCTATCTATCTATCTATCTATCTATCTATCTATCTATCTATCTATCTATCTATCTATCTATCTATCTATCTATCTATCTATCTATCTATCTATCTATCTATCTATCTATCTATCTATCTATCTATCTATCTATCTATCTATCTATCTATCTATCTATCTATCTATCTATCTATCTATCTATCTATCTATTTATCTATCTATCTATCTATCTATCTATCTATCTATCTATCTATCTATCTATCTATCTATTTATCTATCTATTTATCTATCTATCTATCTATCTATCTATCTATCTATCTATTTATCTATCTATCTATCTATTTATCTATCTATCTATCTATCTATTTATCTATCTGCCTATCTATCTATCTATCTATCTATCTATTTATCTATCTGCCTATCTATCTATCTATCTATCTATCCATTTATCTATCTATCTATCTATCTATCTATCTATCTATCTATCTATCTATGTATCTATCTATCTATCTATCTATCTATCTATCTATCTATCTATCTATTTATCTATCTATCTATCTATCTATCTATCAGGCACTCAGTGCGCAGAGACTGAAGGCTTGAAAAGCTGATTGAATCTACAGGCCACTCCGGGGAAGCAGCTGAAGTGCCTGATTCGACTCCCTCGCACAGTGAGGCGACTCTGCCAGCTGAGCCTGAGCTCGAGCAAGTGCCCGCAAACAGCCAAACAGCAAAGTCCCCCGGTTCGATGGGGCGTTTAGCCTGTCATCTCGGCATTATCCAAGTGTCTCGCTTTGAGTGTCCGCCCCCCTCCCGTCTCCCTCCCTGCCTCCCTCTGCATCGTATGGCACTCGTCCGGCATTTGCTGCCATGCAATAACAGTGCAAATTGGAGCAAAAATGATTGATTCTCTCTAACTCTGCACTGTATTGCTGTTGTTCGTCCACGAGCAGTATTTGCCCCTCTTTTTGCTGCTTGTTGTGAAGGCGGATCCACGGGATTCTGTAATAGTATGACATATTGGCTGCGGATTTGTGAGAGTGGGACACTGTTTGTATTGCTAGCAAATACATTTATATAGGGCAATATTCGCGTATTGGAGAAATAGATTCCCATAGGGAAGAAGTAGATTCACGTGGAAGAGTAGAAATTCAAGTGAGAGAGAAGTAGACTCACGTAGAGGAGAAATAGATTAGTGTCCGGGAGAAGTAGATTTACTTTGGGGAAAGTAGATTCACGTAGGGGAGAAGTAGATTCACGTAGGGGAGAAGTAGATTCACGTTTGGTAGAAGTAGATTCACGTAGGAGAGAAGTAGATTCACGTAGGGGAGAAGTAGATTCACGTAGGGGAGAAGTAGATTCACGTAGGGGAGAAGTAGATTCACGTAGGGGAGAAGTAGATTCACGTAGGGGAGAAGTAGATTCACGTAGGGGAGAAGTTGATTCACGTAGGGGAGAAGTAAATTCACGTAGGGGAGAAGTAGATTCACGTAGGGGAGAAGTAGATTCACGTAGGGGAGAAGCAGATTCACGTAGGGGAGAAGTAGATTCACGTTTGGTAGAAGTATATTCACGATTTGGAGAAGTAGATTCACGTAGGGGAGAAGTAGATTCACGTAGGGGAGAAGTAGATTCACGTAGGGGAGAAGTAGATTCACGTAGGGGAGAAGCAGATTCACGTAGGGGAGAAGTAGATTCACGTTTGGTAGAAGTATATTCACGATTTGGAGAAGTAGATTCACGTAGGGGAGAAGTAGATTCACGTAGGGGAGAAGTAGATTCACGTAGGGGAGAAGTAGATTCACGTAGGGGAGAAGTAGATTCACGTAGGGGAGAAGTAGATTCACGTAGGGGAGAAGTAGATTCACGTAGGGGAGAAGTAGATTCACGTAGGGGAGAAGTAGATTCACGTAGGGGAGAAGTAGATTCACGTAGGGGAGAAGTAGATTCACGTAGGGGAGAAGTAGATTCACGTAGGGGAGAAGTAGATTCACGTAGGGAAGAAATAGATTCAATTGACAGTGGTAGATACTGTATTATGACACCTTTAATTGAATACGAGGGTGGGTAAGGAGTGTTGATGCATTTTCGGTGTATAACAATAAAGTTCTTAACAAAAAGAGAAAAAAGGGTATAACACGTGTCATAAGCCACGTGGCATAAACATTAACAATATTTTGGTGTAAACTTGTAAAACGGTATGAATGCAGGGGTGCAGGGCGTTGTTGTCATAAAACTAAAGAATTTATTCGCAACAGCAGACTGGGACAAAGACTCGTCAGCTTTAACTGCTCACAAATACAAGTAGCTATAAATGAATTTTATTTGCCTTTATCATGTGACGCATATTTTAGTGAGCCGACTCGCTAGATCTCTTTGTAGCGCTCATCAGAGCTTTAATTTCTCTGTGTACGCTCTCAGTTTTGACTCCACTTCCACTTCTCAACGCCTCTTACCCTTTTCCTACCCTTACTTGCCCCTTTCCCATTCCTCTCCTTGCCCTCTTTCACCCCTCCCTACCCTCTTCCACCCCCTCTTTACCCTCTTCCACCCCCTCCTTACCCTCTTCCACCCCTTCCTACCCTCTTCTACCCCTCTCTACCCTCTTCCACCTCTCCCTACCCTCTTCCACCCCTCCCTACCCTCTTCCACCCCTCCTTACCCTCTTCCACCTCATCCTTACTCTCTTCCACCCCCTGCTTACCCTCTTCCAACCCTTCCTACCCTTTTCCACCCCTCCCTACCCTCTTCCACCCTTGCTACCCTCTTCCACCCCTTCCTACCCTCTTCCACCCCTTCCTACCCTCTTCCACCCCTCCCTACCCTCTTCCACCCCTCCCTACCCTCTTTCACCCCTCCCTACCCTCTTCCACCCCTCCCTACCCTCTTCCACCCTTACTACCCTCTTCCACCCTCTCCCTACCCTCTTCCACCCTCTCCCTACCCTCTTCCACCCTCTCCCTGCCCTCTTCCACCACCTCCTTACCCTCATTCCCCTTCATTACCCTCTTCATCCCCTCCTTCCCCTCTTCATTCTCCTTTTTCTCTGTCTTTACCTTGTCTTTCCTCTTCTCTTCCTATCAGACTTGAAATTGGACAAAAACTCTTACAATAAAACCTGTTTCTCAACTTTCTCTGTCATCAATAGAAGCAAATAGTCAGACTTCTCCAGGTTTTGTCATACGTGCAGTTTTGACTCAACTCTAAAATTCCGTTGCGCAATTTTCAATTTTCACTTTCCCTCACCGACTATAGCTAACTAACAAAACTTATTTATGTTCCCTAGGTAAGTAGCTAATGGCCCCCCCCGAGCCTCGTGCTCTTCCATTCTCACCGCCACACCCACCGGGCCTGCGTCATGCGGGGTCTTACGTAATCGCTTTTATTGAAAACCGCCATCGCCCGCCCTGCCTTGCCGCTAATGTTCTCTAATTCATCTTAATTCCTTCGATTTTTGTCCCCAGAAATTTCTCTAAGCCGTCTGCCTATAGGAGTGAAAAATCCAACCATTAGAAAGGTTGAAGTCACTGACTTATTGCTGACTCTTTTCCCTAGAGCAATCTAGAATTTGACTTTACTTGGCCAATTGTTCAGGATTTGTCAAAAATGTGGGCATCGGTCATTCTGTTTGTCAAGATTACAGGTCTAGATTGTTGCTATGTGCAATTAGAATATTGAGATTCTGTGCTGCATCTCCATTGTCTCCAGATTTTAAGTTCGTCAGCATTCCATAGTCTATGACTAGATCTCTATGACCTAAGTCATTGAATATTCCATAGTCTATGACTAGAACACTATGACCTAAGTCATGGAACATTCCATAGTCTATGACTAGAACACTATGACCTAAGTCATTGAACAATCCATAGTCTATGACTAGAACTCTCTATGACCTAAGTCATGGAAAATTCCATAGTCTATGACTAGAACTCTCTATGACCTAAGTCATGGAACATTCCATAGTCTATGACTAGAACTCTCTATGACCTAAGTCATTGAATATTTCATAGAACATTCCATAGTCTATGAGACTATGACTCGAGCCCCCCGTGATCAAAGTCATAAATCATTCGATAGTCTATGACCAGAACTGCATGACCCACGCTGCAGCTTAGATTCACCGAATCCCACATCAAGAATCGAACAGGTAAAAAGACTAAATTAGCTTTTTTTCGAACAATCCTAAACTAAGCTTTGACGGCCAGCTCCGATCAATCACAGTTTTGTCTCCAGCTAAAGAAGGAAGTTTCTCCCCCCAGCCGTCACTGGCCATTTCCTCAATCCATGCGTCATTGCGCCCCCCCCCCATTCACCATCCGACTTTCAGTTTAAAGAAGAAAGCGACTAGAATAAGATCCTCGGCTTTGATAAAAACAGATTGCGAAGCGCTAAGGGACTTAGTCCAAGGACTGCTTTGTTTAGTTAATTGGATTGGAAAACTTAGAGGGTATCAGTTGGAGTTTCAATCCAGATACTAACACTTGGGAGTCCACGGCTAAATGACTGCAACAGGCAGTCGAGTGTCACCTGGTGCTACCCCTTTCTTTTACCTGGCCTCTCATTATACTAACCCTTGGGCGGACTTCTTTGGGTATTTTTTACCTCTCTTAGTTAAAATGCAGGCAAAATTTATTATTTTGTATACCGTTGCTTTGTTTGCTGCTTGCTTGATTGCTTCCGAAAGATCTGGTGCACAATGGCAATGGCAAACGAAAAGGAGACAAGAAATGAATATTTGTGACCCATTACGGCAGTATTAGTGAGCCATTAGGGCAATATTAGTGAGCCATTAGGGCAATATTAGTGAGCCTTTAGTGAGTATTAGTGAGCCGTTAGTGAATATTAGCGAGCCATTAGTGATTTTTAGTGAGCCATTAGGGCAGTATTAGTGGCACATTAGTGAACATTTAGCGAGCCGTTAGGGCAATATAGTGAGTCAGGGAAATATTAGTGAAGCCATTAGAACAATATTAGTGACAAGGCCAACTCCTCCTTCGGAGAAGAAAGGAGAAGAACTCCCATCACCGGAATCCCATTCCCTGAACTCCATCAGGCTAATCCCATTTTCCAACACCTCTCCGCGCAATAGAAATCGTCTCCGTGAAACTGGACTCAATCGAAATTTCTCCGTCAAACAGAACTCAGCTCTCAGAATTCATTGGTTAGGGTTAGGGTTAGGGTTAGGGTTAGAGCTACACACAGTTGCGTGTTGAAAGGGGCCGGTAAAAAAGCAATTTTTTTCTCATTCAGTCAATATCATGGTCTCAGTTAAAGTTAACAAAAATATTGCGCAATCTAATTCAACCCTCCAATACACAGAGACCGATCCCCTTCCAATACGCAGTGGCAATTAAAGGATAATCCATAGAAATAAAGACTTTCCGTGACAATATTTGCGTTCTCCGGGATTTTATTTGGTAATATTCAATAATATCCCGTAAAGTCTTTATGTCTATGGTTTATACGAGATTACACATGCCTTTTTCGGGAGTTATTTTCATAAATCCCTCGGGCCTTCGGGCCCTCGGGCCCTCGTGATTTATACAAATAACTCCCTCAAAAGGCATGTTTAATCTGATACTTAACAGATTATCTTTCCCTTATGCAGAAAAGCATGCTTTCGAATCTTCATATTTTGAATTTCGAATTATTTATAGCTCGTAGCAAAAGCTCAAGAAGTTGAAGTTTAGTCTATGGCCATAGACATATTATTATTTCTCAAGTGCTCACTGCGAGAAATATTTATTTATTTTTAGCTCATAGCATCGAAGCTACAATAAGTTGAAGTTTAGTCTATGGCCATAGACATATTGAGCTCTCACTGCGAGAAAAATACACTCATTAGATAGGGAAAATACAGTTTTTCGAATATTTAATCCCCTTAGCAATGAGCTAGAGCTCATTAAAATAGCTATAAACCCAATCCGGAAAATTTGCAGTTTTCCCATATAAGTTTCAACGCTGACTTGCCAGTAGTCTAGGAGAAAAATTGCAACACACATACAGACAGACAACGCACCACTTTTAGTATTAGGAGAGAGAGAGAAGAGAGAGAGAAGAGAGAGAAGCCATTAGAACAATATTAGTGAAGCCATTAGAACAATATTAGTGAGCTATTAGGGAAATATTGGTTCACAAGTCATTAGGAAGCGATTACTGAGCCATCAGGACAATGTTAGTGAGTCATTAGTGAGTATCAGAGAGAAATTAGTGAATCTTCCTTAGCCAGAAAAAAGCAGAAAAAAGGGCAAAACCACTTCACGGTTTCATTGTGTCAGCCCAAATGGCGGACTTCCCCTCCTCAAACTCTTCCCCATTCGCTTCCGCCAACTGAAGGGGATCGAAAAAATGGCGTCAAGAAAATTCCGGATAGAATTTTACAATCAGCAATAAATCATGACTCGGCTGCGTGTTCACTGACACTGCCGTGCGGCACCTCAGCTGTTTGGAATGGCGACGCTTCATACCAGGAACTCAATAGAGTTTGCAGTTCGTAAAGAAATTTGCTAGTTCTTTTAACAAACAAGTAACTGCAAACTTTCGGTCTCTTAAGAGTTTGCTGCTAGCAATCTGCGCTTTCTAATTATCGCAATTGCAAGCAACGGCCGAGGGGGTAATATTTCCGCAAAGGCACTGCTAAATGCAACTTGGCAATCCTCTCGACTTTTGTCACCGTTAGTGTTCTTCTGCGTTCTCTAAGCACAGGCGGGTGAAGACACAAACCCTGATGTTGCTGTACCCTTAGTCCCCACTGCCATTGATTAGTTGCTCTGTCTGGCCATGCCCCATCACCCTCCTCTCATCACTATTCCCCCTCCTCCCCCTCTTTTCCCTCCCCTCTGCCCCTCTGCCCCTCTCTCCCCTCTGCCCCTCTCTCCCATTGCCGCCTCTCTCCCCTCCCCTGTTCACCTCTCTATTATTTTCCATCTCCGATCTCCCTATCTTTACCCTCTCACCTCGCCCCTCTCTTTACCCGTTCCCCTCTCTCCTCTCTCCCTTCCTCTGTTATCCTCTTCCCATTCTTTCCCCTCTCCCCTCTCTCCCCTTCTCTCTCTCAGAAGTGTTTTTCATTTATTCAATAATCTGCAGTCATTATTCAACGGCCAAGTGAAACCTGAAATTCAATCATCACTGATAACACGCCACTATAGACCAAGAAGCGAAGTGTCACTCAAAAAATTCAACCTGCGGGACAAAAGTAAAAGCACAATGAATTATTTAACAGCTGCAGCTAATAGTGTCAGACACGCAAAGCATTCGCTCAGTTGGAAAATATCTTCAGGATTTCACCGTCTGAAAAAGTGCGACCCTTCTGTAAACTTTCTACTAGAGATTTCTCCCGAGGAGGCTGAAATTCAAGGACTTATTATGTAGCAAAGATCTCGGACACAAGGCCAACAGTTTCAAGGTGCCCAAGGTCTGTCAGGCCCATAATAAACGAGAGATGCACTGGAGTCCATGCTGACAGAGGTGCTTTAGGCAATGCTGGCACATCACACCTCTGAGCTCTTTTCTCTCTCGATCTCCTATCCTTCTCTCACCTCTCTACCTCTCTCACCTCTCTACCTCTCTCACCTCTCTACCCCTCTCACCTCTAAACCTCTCTCACCTCTCAACCTCTCTCACCTCTCTACCTCTCTCACCTCTAAACCTCTCTCACCTCTCAACCTCTCTCACCTCTCAACCTCTCTCACCTCTCAACCTCTCTCACCTCTCTACCTCTCTCACCTCTCAACCTCTCTCACCTCTCTACCTCTCTCACCTCTCAACCTCTCTCACCTCTCAACCTCTCTCACCTCTCTACCTCTCTCACCTCTCTACCTCTCTCACCTCTCTACCTCTTTCACCTCTCTACCTCTCTCACCTCTCTACCTCTCTCACCTCTCTCACCTCTCTCACCTCACTCACCTCTTTCTCCTCTCTTTCCTCTCTCACCTCTCTACCTCTCTCACCTCTCTTACCTCTCTCAACCTCTCTCACCTCTTTCTCCTCTCTTTCCTCTCTCACCTCTCTACCTCTCTCACCTCTCTTACCTCTCTCAACCTCTCTCACCTCTCTCACCTCACTCACCTCTTTTACCTCTCTCTCTCCTATCTCTCCTCTATCACTTCTCTTACCTCTCTCACCTCTCTCACCTCTCTCCCCTCTCTCACCTCTCTCACCTCTCTCTCCTCTCTCACCTCTCTCTCCTCTCTCTCCTCTCTCACCTCTCTCTCCTCTCTCCCTCTCTCACCTCTCTCTCCTCTCTCACCTCTCTCTCCTCTCTCACCTCTCTCCCCTCTCTCACCTCTCTCTCCTCTCTCACCTCTCTCCCCTCTTTCACCTCTCTCTCCTCTCTCACCTCTCTCTCCTCTCTCACCTCTCTCTCCTCTCTCACCTCTCTCTCCTCTCTCCCCTCTCTCACCTCTCTCTCCTCTCTCACCTCTCTCTCCTCTCTCACCTCTCTCCCCTCTCTCACCTCTCTCTCCTCTCTCACCTCTCTCCCCTCTTTCACCTCTCTCTCCTCTCTCACCTCTCTCTCCTCTCTCACCTCTCTCCCCTCTCTCACCTCTCTCTCCTCTCTCTCCTCTCTCCCCTCTTTCACCTCTCTCTCCTCTCTCACCTCTCTCTCCTCTCTCACCTCTCTCCCCTCTCTCACCTCTCTCTCCTCTCTCTCCTCTCTCACCTCTCTCACCTCTCTCTCCTCTCTCTCATCTCTCTCCTCTCTCACCTCTCTTACCTCTCTCACCTCTCCCACCTCTCACCTGTCTCTCCTCTCACCTTCCTGAATCTGAACCTTTAGAAAAGAAATAATAAATTTGCCTTAAAAAACATCTCGATTTGGGTAAGCTTTTTTGGCTGAAAACGCCAAAGCAAAAATAATCTGCATCTACTTTCAGCGGAAGCAACAACAGCAGATCAATCTTTTTTCATTGGCTCGGCTCCATAATTATAATGTCCGATTTTTAGCTTTGGCTGACAGGCAGTTGGCCATGGGTAGGCTGGAGGCGGGCCAAGGTAACCTAACTCTCAATGTACTAAACTGTAATTGATCTTGACAGCTGCAAGGATTTACTGCATTGATTTTTGGGGGGGGCAGTCAGTTTTAATGCCAGTCGCAAAGAATTAGCTAGCTTGATGGAGAAGCAAATGAAGATGGGCAAATCTGATATTTGTGTTTCATTACAAATCAAATTGCTTTTCTAAGCACCGTTAGATAATTAAAGTGAATAATTAAACAGGGAAGACAGGTAATAATTAATTAATAATAATTTATTTATTTTATATATATTTTATTTTTATTTATTTTTTTATTATTATTTATTATTTATTTAATTTTATTATTATTTTATTTATTATTTATATTTATTATATTATATTAATTATTATATTATTGATTTATTTATTAGTTAATAATTTAATTTTATAATTTAATAATAATTAATAATTAAACAGGGAAGATAGGTAATTAGGTCGGTGAGATAGATAGTTACACAGGTGAGATAAATAATAGTTTAACTGATGAGATAGATAATTAACCCGGTGAAGTAGATAATTAAACCGGTGAGATTGATAATTAAACAGGTGAGATAGATAACTAAAAGATCATAGCAGCAGCAGCAGCAAGAGACCTGCATATGGTATCATAGCATTTTCAGCATGCACAGCGTGCACTGCAGTTACTATAGCTAGGTGCGATATTTTAGCGATTAAACACGAAAAAAATCCCCCGACCAACTGTGTGCCCCAATATTCCAGGCCTGCCGGATACGGCGGCGCCTCCATGAAGTTAAAGAAGAATGACGATGATGAAAGACGCCACACACACACACACACACACACACACACACGCACACAGTCTCTCTCTCTCTCTCTCTCTCTCTCTCTCTCGCTCGTTGCTGACATACCATTAGTGACGCTTGAGGGGAGAAAGTGGATGTGGGAGGAGCAAGTCATTGGGGAGGGGCAGGTTGGGTGGGGGAGTGTTGGGGTGAGGGGCGAAAACTCTGCTTCTGATTTCGTCTTAAGCGGGCGGCGCCACAGCGCAGAAAAATCTGACGCAGAGCAGAATTGAAGGCCAGAATGAAGAAGGCGATGGTGGTAGGAATCTGGGAAGAATCACCTAAGAATCCCCATCACGGCCACTCACGCAAGTCCCGCCTTCTAACACGCTGGCTCCATGCAATTGTTGCGAGGCGGCGGTTGGAAAAAAGAAGAGAAAAAAAATCGCTGAATAAAAAAAAACGAAAAAGAAGAAGACTCTCCTACAAGAGTAAAGTTTTTCTGAAAGGCGCGTTGCTATACAGCAGGGTTTGCTACACTTTGTTATAATGGGGAGGGCTGCCTCCTGCCAGGTGAATGGGGGCGGAGGACAAGGAGGGAAAGGCGACAGCGTAGGGGGAGGCTGCAGGTTTTTGGTGGGTTATAAATAATTTATCCAAAGGCGAGTGACAGCCTTGTGGGGATAGAGGGCAGTGCAACACATAGTGGGCGGGGTTGAGTATTAACGTATTAACAGTATACGGTATTCATCACAGAGTTTCAAGTTTACACAAGGACTTATTATATAGTAAAGATCTCTGAAACAGGGCCAACTGTTGCCCAAGGTGCCCAAGGTCTGTCAGGCACATAATAAACCAGAGATGCGCTGGAGACCACTCTGACAGAGGTGCTTTAGGCAATACTGGTATCTCACACCTCTGAGCTCTTTTCTCTCGATCTACTCTCTCTCATCTCTCGTCTCTCCTCTATCGTACCTTTCATCTCTCAGTTCTCTCTCTTCACTCACCTCTCCTTTTTCACCTCTCTCACCTCTCCTCTCTCACCTCTCTCACCTCTCCTCTCTCACCTCTCTCACCTCTCCTCTCTCACCTCTCTCACTTCTCCTCTCTCACCTCTCTCACCTCTCTCATCTCTCTCACCTCTCTCACCTCTCACCTCTCACCTCTCTCGCAAATTCTAGACATATAGCTCTTGGGAGAAGAGCTGTAACTCCGCATCCAAGGTTTTTTTCCGGTAGCTCACCTGGGGGTAATAGAGGGTTTCTGAGGCTTCTGATAGATTCTGAAGTGGTCAAAAAAGCAATAACCAACAAGGTTGAGTTTTGTATTTGGCCTGTTGCCCACAATCACGGATAGAAGGAAATTTAGTGATAGATTCACACCTGAGTCATCGCCAGGCTTTAGCCAGGCTTAACGGCCTCGTTAAGTAACAAAGATTGAATTTAAGCGAAAAAATTGAAAGAATTAATCAAAAGCTTTACTTATCTTCCCCTCAAACCAAGTCATCCGAATATCGGTTTGTTCACGTCTGCGCGAACTTCCATAGGTTTAGAAGCAGCTATTTATAGCTATGGGAGAAGCCGCCTTAACCTCTGACTCACTCACCTGATCCCCGATGTTCAAAGACGGCGGCTTAGATGGGGTTTGGGTTTTAAGCTAAAAAATGTTTTTCTTTTCTTGAGCCGCCCAGACGCAACAGCGGGTTATCAAAGTCGCGAATCTTTTCTTCTTTTATATTTATCGGCTTCCCTGTTCACGCTTGCGCGATCGGCTTTCTGGCTGGCTGGCCCTCTGTGTGCGGCTTCCGAACTGCTTATTACAAATGGCTCTGCTCTGACTGGGGGCAGGTCTGGCTTGATAGTCTGGCATGGATTCTTGTCTGCCTTAGCGTCTGCCTCAGTGTCTGTCCTAATCTGTCCCAGTGTCTGTCCTAATCTGTCCCAGTGTCTGTCCTAATCTGTCCCAGTGTCTGCCCCAGTGTCTGTCCCAGTCTGTCCTAGTGTCTGTCCTAGTGTCTGTCCTAGTGTCTGTCCCAGTGTCTGTCCTAGTGTCTGTCCCAGTGTCTGTCCCAGTGTCTGTCCCAGTGTCTGTCCTAGTGTCTGTCCCAGTGTCTGTCCCAGTGTCTGTCCCAGTGTCTGTCCCAGTGTCTGTCCCAGTGTCTGCCTCAGTGTCTGTCCCAGTGTCTGTCCTAGTGTCTGTCCTAGTGTCTGTCCCAGTGTCTGTCCCAGTGTCTGTCCCAGTGTCTGTCCCAGTGTCTGTCCCAGTGTCTGTCCTAGTGTCTGTCCCAGTGTCTGTCCCAGTGTCTGTCCTAGTGTCTTCTCCCGAGAAGCGCAGCTTCTTATTAACTTATTAACTCAGTAAGGGCAATAGAAGATCCATTAAGATTATCTCCATAATTTGTCTCCATCTCAATTTCGTCCACAGCATTTCTGATCACCAATGCTTTTCAAAGTGGCATAAATATTGTAAAATGTCGCTTTTTCCTTTGACAGAATCTTCTGTTCTCGCTAGTTTTGGCCTGCAACTTTGCCTTCTGATGCCTCATCCAATCTCTCAATCATAAAGCCTATATCCCTTGGCAAAGCGTATAGCGGTATCCATTGCGATTGTGAAATCGTAATCCTCTCAGGTTTGCTTTTCTTTGGGAAAACTAGAATGAACTACTAGAAAAAGGAATTGTTGCCGTTTGAGCAGTGGATTAAAACTTGAATAGACCTGAGCCGATTGAAGTGTGTTTCATCAGACTCAATAGGGAAAATGATCTCATTGCCTCACTGTATGAGTAGCTTTTGATGACTTCCTCAACTACCCCTACTCTCACTCGTATTTATAGAAACTAGAAACCATGAAGTCATCCGCTAATCCGTGGATTTCTAATTGCGGAATCTGGAGTGGTACTCTTTAAAGGAAACTGTGCACTTCAGTTAGCTCTCCTTAACCCTGGAGTTGGGTCCTGTCTCTTCACAGCTCTCTTCTCTCTTATCTCTCCTCTCTCATCTCTTCTCTCCTCTCTCCTCTCCTCTCTTCTCTCTTCCTCTCTCCTCTTTTCTTCTCTGCTCTCCTTTCATCTATACTCTTATCTACGTGCTCGTACCATTTCCATCTCTTATCTTCTCTCTCATCTCCTATCCTCTCTCACCTGGGCCGCAGCCATCAACTGGATTATTTATTCTTGCTTACCCTGCCCCAACTTGTCAATCTAATGGAAGTCATGGGAAGTCTTCGAACTATAAGTCTCTTATGATGATTAATAATAGTCTATTTAAAGGTATAGCGTAAATCAATTAACAAAATAACACCATAGGAAAGTTATACAAATCTGAATTTCTCCTAACCTGAGGGTCGTTTCTGTGATTGAAGGCTGGATTTCTATTTTGCAGCACTGGAGAAATCCTACGTTATTTTATATGCCATCGAACTGTAGGGGAGGGGATGTACCTTTTTGCACTTTTAGCACTCACTTTTAGGCGAGAAATTATCATTTGCAAAGCAATCATCTGAGCACTGCTCCTTTAGAAAAATCCCGATCCCAAATCCCGATCCCGAATCCCGATCCCAAATCCCGATCCCAAATCCCGATCACAAAATCCCTGACAACAAAATCCCCGACCAAAAAAATACCCGATCCCAAATCCGGATCCCAAATCCCGATCCCAAATCCCGATCCCAAATCCCGATCCCAAATCCCGATCCCAAATCCCGATCCCGAATCCCGATCCCGAATCCCGATCCCAAATCCCGATCCCAAATCCCTGACAACAAAATCCCCGACCAAAAAATACCCGATCCCAAATCCGGATCCCGAATCCCGTTCCCGAATCTCGATTCCAAATCCCGATCCCAAATCCCGATCCCAAATCCCGATTCCAAATCCCGATCCCAAATCCCGATCCCAAATCTCGATCCTAAATCCCGATCCCAAATCCCGATCCAAAAGATACATTTTAATCCCTATCTCAGAATCTTGAAGCGGCGCTAAAATCCCATATCCCCATTCCGCATCCCGCAGCAACGCTGGCGGAGGTCCAGGTCATCCGGGGTCCCTCAGACGTGAGCGCGCGCGAGAACGCCAGCGTGAGCCTCGCCTGTCGCACAGCGCTGCCATCCTCGGCAGTGAAAGTTGTCTGGAACCGGGACGGCGTGATTGTGGCATCGAGCTCACTGAGGTCGCTCGATCCCCGGTATAAAATAACCGCATCTCCGGCCGCGGATTCTGGAGAGCCGGGTGAGTTGAATGAGCTCTTTAGAGAAATTTGAGAATCGCCCCTTGAGAATCGCCCCTTTAGAATCGCCCCTTGAGAATCGCCCCTTGGAATCGCCCCTGTAGAATCGCCCCTTGAGAAACGCCCCTTGAGAATCGCCCCTTGAGAATCACCCCTTAAGAATCACCCCTTAAGAATCGCCCCTTAAGAATCACCCCTTGAGAATCACCCCTTAAGAATCACCCCTTAAGAATCGCCCCTTAAGAATCACCCCTTAAGAATCACCCCTTAAGAATCACCCCTTAAGAATCGCCCCTTGAGAATCACCCCTTAAGAATCACCCCTTAAGAATCGCCCCTTAAGAATCACCCCTTAAGAATCACCCCTTAAGAATCACCCCTTAAGAATCACCCCTTAAGAATCACCCCTTTAGAATCGCCCCTTTAGGATCGCCCCTTTAGAATCGCCCCTTTAGAATCACCCATTGAGAATCACCCATTGAGAATCGCCCCTTTAGAATCACCCATTGAGAATCACCCCTTGAGAATCACCCATTGAGAATCACTCATTGAGAATCACCCATTGAGAATCACCCCTTGAGAATCACCCCTTGAGAATCACCCCTTAAGAATCACCCCTTAAGAATCACCCCTTAAGAATCACCCCTTGAGATCACCCCTTGAGAATCATCCCTTGAGAATCACCCCTTGAGAATCACCCCTTGAGAATCACCCCTTGAGAATCATCCCTTGAGAATCACCCCTTGAGAATCACCCCTTGAGAATCACCCCTTGAGAATCACCCCTTGAGAATCACCCCTTGAGAATCACCCCTTGAGAATCACCCCTTAAGAATCACCCCTTAAGAATCGCCAGCTTAGAATCGCGCCTTGAGAATCACCCCTTGAGAATCACCCCTTAAGAATCACCCCTTAAGAATCGCCAGCTTAGAATCGCGCCTTGAGAATCACCCCTTGAGAATCACCCCTTAAGAATCACCCCTTAAGAATCGCCAGCTTAGAATCGCGCCTTGAGAATCGCCGCTTGAGAATCGCCCCTAAAGAATCGCTTCTTGAGAATCGAACCCCTTTAAGAATGACACGCTAGAGAACTATAGCTTGGCCAGGATAAAAGTTCATGAACTTGGGCCAGGTGGGTAAACGATAATTTTTTTCCAGGACACTGCCAACCAATACGCTCGCATGCGAATCGCCACTGTCACCAACACGGGTTGGTCAACTGAAAGCTGATATCACTCTGCGGAGTACAAAAAGAGTCGAGAAAGGGCCAATCTGCTGGCTAGTAGGGAAATAATCGGGGGATAAGCGTCGGACGTGTTATCCCTACAATAACATCGTGTTATTCCTACGCTTTAGCTGCGATCTCTCTGTAAACAGTGGTTTTTTTTCAAGCCCCTGGCTGCGGACACGAAGGCCCAGCGCTAATCTCGCTCGCACATCTGTGTCACGTTTGCCAGGATTCGCTGCGGGGGTCCCAACCTCCTCTTATTCCAATCTCTTGGTGCTGCCCCTCCCTCCACTGCGCACAGCTGTGTTGCAGCAGCTGCAGCACAATGCAATCTTGGCGATCGGCATCTGAAATATAGTCTGCCTCATCTATCTATCTATCTATCTATCTATCTATCTATCTATCTATCTATCTATCTATCTATCTATCTATCTATCTATCTATCTATCTATCTATCTATCTATCTATCTATCTATCTATCTATCTATCTATCTATCTATCTATCTATCTATCTATCTATCTATCTATCTATCTATCTATCTATCTATCTATCTATCTATCTATCTATCTATCTATCTATCTATCTATCTATCTATCTATCTATCTATCTATCTATCTATCTATCTATCTATCTATCTATCTATCTATCTATCTATCTATCTATCTATCTATCTATCTATCTATCTATCTATCTATCTATCTATCTATCTATCTATCTATCTATCTATCTATCTATCTATCTATCTATCTATCTATCTATCTATCTATCTGGAAGACTCCCACGGTCACTGAGGCACAGTCAGTAATAACGTGACGGACCCCATAAATAAAGTTAGGATAGCAGCTTGTCTTTTGCTGGTTCATTTGGCACGGTTGAATCATCCGCTGTTATCTGCTTTGACACTTTTTCAACTCCTCAATCCTCAAAACTTCACGCTTATAAGGCTTGCCAGAGCCTTCAGAAACGAGACTCCCCCCTATAATTATCGACAAATTTGGCCATAGAGAGTCAGAAAGTCTTTGTTCAAACTTT
This sequence comes from Macrostomum lignano, assembly GCA_002269645.1. Classification (NCBI taxonomy): domain Eukaryota; kingdom Metazoa; phylum Platyhelminthes; family Macrostomidae; genus Macrostomum; species Macrostomum lignano. The sequence goes on from NIVC01002725.1 coordinate 73,417, forward strand.
TTGAGCGAACTACTGAAGTGGAGTTCTAGGAAGGCAGAGAGACAAGGGAAATTATGTGGAGACTAATCTGAGGGTAACTAGTGCCTAGCAACGAGTCAGATTGAAGATATAAAGTGCATCAGTCAAGGGAGAAAAGTCCTCAATTTTATCGAGAGCTGAGTCCAAGTTTTCTGGGCAGTTAGGGATGCCCTGAAGTGATCGAGCGCGGGAAATTGTCTCAAGAGACGCTCATCCTGTCGGGCAATGAAATCAAAATTATAGGTCCAAATTTTCAGCTCTCCTCTCGATCCTCTGAGCTGTCCATCAACATCATGCCGCGATGAAGTCTCTCGTCTCTTCTCCTAGCCATGTCTGAGCTTGAGTCCAGATGCTTAACGGTCGAACAGCTGATCGATTTTGGATTATCTAAATCTGGAAAGAATATTGAACACGCTTGGCTGGAATTCGGCCGTAGTTCCTGTCTTCAACTCGGCAAGAAAATCACAGCTCGACACTCAATGAGCCTAGGCAGGTATTACGGGCCCATTCAAATCGACGCAAATTGACGCAGGCTGCCAGCGTTCCCACGATTTTGCGACTCTGGCTAAATTTGGGAACGAATATTTATAGATTTCTCCGTTACTATGTTTTTTTTTGAAGTCTTTAGCTGATCAGTGTTAGAACCTGATTTTGTGCTGTATGGGAGCAGCATTTTGTAAAGTTTTCGAGAAAGGAAGGTTTTTTATTTCACTTGCGGACGATTTCTAACTTTTCGTACAAACCAGATTACTGACAGTAGATGACTAAGCGAAGTGTAGGAAAAATAAAAACTCTTTTTAATCGCTACATCTTAAAATATCTCTACTTCGCTTGAATCTTTGTATCCACTATCGAAATAATAACCCAATATTAGTCGCACCGCCCACTCCAATGAAAACAAGCCACCTACACTACCTAAGTTAAAAAACCTGCACCCATCACCCTTATAAATACTTGAAGCTACCACCCCAATAACAGCGGGCTACGCCCACCACCCCACCACCCCACAACCCCAATAAAAACAAGCTACACCAACCACCCCACCATCTCAATAAAGGCAAGCTACGCCCACCACTCTAATAAAACAAGCTATACCCACCACCCCAACAAAAACAAGTTTACACCCACCACCCCACCACCCCGATAAAAACAAGCTACACCCACCACCCCACTACCCCAATAAAGGCAAGCTACGCCCACCACCCCACTACCCCAATAAAAACAAGCTACACCCACCACCCCACTACCCAAATAAAGGCAAGCTACGCCCACCACCCCACTACCCCAATAAAAACAAGCTACGCCCATCACCCCAAAAAAGACATGCTACGCCCATCACCCCAATAAAGACAAGCTATAACCATCTTGCCCACTGCCCAGGCGTGCACGACCTGCTTATCAGTCCGCTGCAGATGCAGGACCAAGGCGAATACTACTGCCAAGTATCCGAGTCAGACAGCAGTCGGCGCTCTTGGCCAAGTATTTCGCGCAAAGCGACACTTCGAGTGCTTCGGAATGTTGACACGGTTCAACTGATGCCTTTGGCTTCTGCTAGAAACAGCAGCAATTCAGTCAGAACAGCAGCATCATCAGCAGTGGCAGTAGCGCGTTCCCAAGGGGAAGATTCTTCTAGCTCGACTCTAAAGGACAATCGGCAGCAAGAATCTGTGCTCAAAATTCGAGTCGGCGATCCGCTGACTCTGGCCTGCTCAGCTAGCGGATCGAATCCTGCCGCTGCTCTGGTGTGGCTGTTTGGCGACGGCGAATCTGCTGCTGCAGACGAGAATCGGATTCGAACGCCAACGGTTGAAGGCGAGGCAGGTCGAAGCGCGTTTTATCGACCGTTTAGCGGGTCGATACGGCTGGAGAAGCGAGTTGAGTCTGCGGTTGATAAACTGTAAGTTGTAGTCCTGCTGTGTGGTGTCCTTCCGTAGGATGCTTGCATGGATCAAGGTTATCTGTCCATAGCTGCATTTAGCTTCAGTGTGCCTATCTAAGATGTAGTGAGTCTTGTTCTTAGCTAGATTAAGCGAGCATTAGCTTTAGCTAGCTTAGGTGTCACTGTCCTTAGCTAAGCTTTAATGTCTGCCCTTAGCTAAGCTTCAATGTCTGCCCTTAGCTAAGCTTCAATGTTTGTCCTTTAGCTAAGCTTCAATGTCTGTCCTTAGCTAAGCTTCAATGTCTGCCCTTAGCTAAGCTTCAATGTCTGCCCTTAGCTAAGCTTCAATGTTTGTCCTTTAGCGAAGCTTCAATGTCTGTCCTTAGCTAAGCTTCAATGTCTGTCCTTAGCTAAGCTTCAATGTCTGTCCTTAGCTAAGCTTCAATGTCTGTCCTTAGCTAAGCTTCAATGTCTGTCCTTAGCTAAGCTTTAACGTCTGTCCCTTGCTAAGCTTCAATGTCTGTCCTTAGCTAAGCTTCAATGTCTGTCCTTAGCTAAGCTTCAGTGTCTGCAATTAGCTAAGCTTCAGTGCCTGACCGTAGCTAAGCCGGATGGAGTGCCTTCCGTATATTGTAGTTCTCTCTCACACCTCCTTAATATTCTAACCTCTCGTTCAGGTGGACAGTGACCTCAGTACTGCAGATCGACAGTCACAGCATTCTTGACGCGCATCACAATCTTGCAATCCGCTGCGAAGCTCAAGTAGCCGGCTTTGCTGAACGACGTAAGTCGTTAGAATCTAGACTCTACGTCCTGGTGCCGCCGCAGGTTCAAGTGGCTCTAGAAGCTGCATCTGGGTTGATTCCCGGACCGTCGCGCGAACTACGAGAGCACGACAATGTCATCGCCGTGTGTAGGGCCGTCGGAAGGCCGGAAAAGTTTACCTATAGGTAGGTCAGAACTGGATTTATCGTTTAATTAGTACCCACCTCACGGCATGAATCTCCCTACAACAGTCTTTCTACATCTGTAGTTTTTATTGATTCCTATTGGCTATTAATTGACACCCACCTGAGGCCACATCAAACCACGTATCTCTTTCCCTCAACACAGCATGTCTTTTTCTTGAATACAGCTGGCTAATACTGGACACCCACCTCATTCCATGACTCTCTTACCCCTATCAGCTTGTCTATCGATTCCAATTGGCTGATACTGGACACCCATCTCATTCCATGACTCTCTTACCCCTATCAGCTTGTCTATCGATTCCAATTGGCTGATACTGGACACCCATCTCATTCCATGACTCTCTTACCCCTATCAGCTTGTCTATCGATTCCAATTGGCTGATACTGGACACCCATCTCATTCCATGACTCTCTTACCCCTATCAGCTTGTCTATCGATTCCAATTGGCTGATACTGGACACCCATCTCATTCCATGACTCTCTTACCCCTATCAGCTTGTCTATCGATTCCAATTGGCTGATACTGGACACTCACCTCATTCCATGACTCTCTTACCCCCTCACAGCTTGTCTATCGATTCCTATTGGCTGATACTTGACCCGCACCTCACGCCACCAACCCCTACGCGCTCCAGCTGGGCCATAGACGAAATCGGACTCCTGCCAGACAGAACGGAGGCCCGCCTGCCGCTGACGCTGACCCGCGGTCACAACAACAAACGATTGCGCTGTTGGGCGGAAAATTTCGCCAGAAGAGAAGCTTCCGTCAGACTGCGCGTTCGCTACGGACCGAAGTTTGAGCAGGGGCTGCCGGAGCTCTACGCGGCCTCGGTCGGGACGCCGGAGGTGACAATGTCCTGCCGGGCGGATTCCAATCCGGCCCCAAAGATTATCTGGCACCGTTATGGCGTCGAGAGCACAGACGAGGTGCTAAGTCGGGAACCGACACTCCGCCTGGAGGATATCCGACGAAGCGACTTTGGCCAGTACTTGTGCAGCGCCACAGCCGGCGGCGCGGGCGACAGCGAATTCGCGCCGATTTCTCGACGAGTCATTCTGGCGGAGAATGACGCGCCGAAAATATCAACAGCGGCGCGTCATTTTGCTCGCCTGGCGCACAACTACAGGCTGGAGTGCAGAATCAATGCCATTCCGCTGCCGCCAATGAGCGGCGGTGTGCTTTGGATGCGAAACGGACGGCCGCTTGTCATGGACGCCAGGTGAGATAACCGGAGATGAACTCAGGGGCTAGCCAGGATTTTTTATAGTGCCATTTCATTCGAGTGAGGTGGGCCATTGCATCTTATGTGGTGCCATTTCATTTGATGGGTGTGCCATTTCATTTATTGGGGGCGCCATTTCATTTGATGGGTGTGCCATTTCATTTATTGGGGGCGCCATTTCATTTGATGGGTATGCCATTTCATTTGATGGGTATGCTATTTCATTTGATGGGTATGCCATTTCATTTGATGGGTATGCTATTTCATTTGATGGGTATGCCATTTCATTTGATAGGTATGCCATTTCATTTGATGGGGCGCCATTTCATTTGATGGGGCGCCATTTCATTTGATGTGGTGCCATTTTATTTGATTGGGGCGCCATTTCATTTGATGGGTATGCCATTTCATTTGATGGGTATGCCATTTCATTTGATGGGTATGCCATTTCATTTGATGGGTATGACATTTCATTTGATGTGTGTTATTTCATTTGATAGGTACGCCATTTCATTTGATGGGTATGCCATTTCATTTGATGGGTATGCCATTTCATTTGATGGGTATGCCATTTCATTTGATGGGTATGCCATTTCATTTGATGGGTGTGCCATTTCATTTGATAGGTACGCCATTTTATTTGATGGGTATGCCATTTCATTTGATGGGGCGCCATTTCATTTGATGTGGTGCCATTTTATTTGATTGGGGTGCCATTTCATTTGATGGGTATGCCATTTCATTTGATGGGTATGCCATTTCATTTGATGGGTATGCCATTTCATTTGATGGGGCGCCATTTCATTTGATGTGGTGCCATTTTATTTGATTGGGGCGCCATTTCATTTGATGGGTATGCCATTTCATTTGATGGGTATGCCATTTCATTTGATGGGGCGCCATTTCATTTGATGTGGTGCCATTTTATTTGATTGGGGCGCCATTCCATTTGATGTGCTGTGTTCTCACTTCTCTCTCAGCTCTTTCATCTCATCTCCTTTTTTGTCCTCTTATCTCTTCTTTATCTCATCTCTCATCTCCTCACTCGCCTTTTCTTTTATCGTCTCTTCTCTCGTTTCTCATCTCCTCTTTCCTCTTATCTCTTTTGAACTACGAGTACACATTGAAGTTTTATAACCCAAATCCCACACCGGTTCCAGAGTTCGAATCTATCGCGAAGACTTCCTCGGCGGTACCACGGCAATCGTGCATTTTGACGAATTGTTCTCAACCGATTTCGGCACTTACAATTGCTCGGTTAGCAACGGCTATGGCAGCGATTGGCAGCTGATCGAACTGGTGATGGAGGGTGAGTAAGCTTAGCACCAGTCAGTGACTTTAACACCAGGGGCTTTAGCACCAGGGTCTTTAGCACCAGGGGCTTTAGCACCAGAGGCTTTAGCACCAGTAGCTTTAGCACCAGTAGCTTTAGCACCTGTAGCTTTAGCACCAGGGGCTTTAGCACCTGTAGCTTTAGCACCTGTAGCTTTAGCACCAGGGGCTTTAGCACCTGTAGCTTTAGCACCTGTAGCTTTAGCACCAGTAGCTCTAGCACCAGTAGCTCTAGCACCAGTAGCTCTAGCACCAGTAGCTCTAGCACCAGTAGCTCTAGCACCAGTAGATTTAGCAGCAGTAGCTTTAGCACCAGGGGCTTTAGCACCAGGGGCTTTAACACCTATAGCTTTAGCACCAGGGGCTTTAACACCTGTAGCTTTAGCACCAGTAGCTCTAGCACCAGTAGATTTAGCAGCAGTAGCTTTAGCACCAGGGGCTTTAGCACCAGGGGCTTTAACACCTATAGCTTTAGCACCAGGGGCTTTAACACCTGTAGCTTTAGCACCAGTAGCTTTAGCACCAGTAGCTTTAGCTCCTGTGGCTTTAGCACCTGTAGCTTTAGCAACAGTAGCTTTAGCACCTGTGGCTTTAGCACCTGTAGCTTTAGCACCAGTAGCTTTAGCACCTGTGGCTTTAGCACCTGTAGCTTTAGCACATGTGGCTTTAGCACCTGTGGCTTTAGCACCTGTAGCTTTAGCACATGTGGCTTTAGCACCTGTGGCTTTAGCACCTGTAGCTTTAGCAACAGTAGCTTTAGCACCAGTAGCTTTAGCACCTGTGGCTTTAGCACCTGTAGCTTTAGCAACAGTAGCTTTAGCACCAGTAGCTTTAGCACCTGTGGCTTTAGCACCTGTAGCTTTAGCAACAGTAGCTTTAGCACCAGGGGCTTCAGCACCAGGGGCGCCAGCACATCCTGAAAGTTATTTTTTCTCCATGCACTTTCAGACCACCTGCCGGTAGCATTTATCGCCGGAGCCTCCATAGCGCTGCTCATGGTGCTCATCTTTGTAATTGTGCTGCTCTGCGTCTGCAGGAAAGGCTACTGGGAGAGTCGAGCTGCGGCTGTGCGAGAGTCCAGAAGTGAGTTCGAGTTTTTCGTACTTTTACATTTTATGATGCAATAAAATTAGTAAGCACTGTTGCCATGTTGTGCATAGCTGGGTAGCTAGTAGCATATGTCTATACTAATGCTTGCACTTAAGTTTTTGTTGCCTTTGTTTTTATATAAAAAATATGGTTTTGGCGCTGTTCTAGATTGTCAGTTTTGGCGCCTCTCTCAATCTGTCAGTTTTGGCGCCTGTCTCAATATGTCTCTTTTGGCGCCTCTCAATATGTCTCTTTTGGCGCCTCTCTCAATCTGTCAGTTTTGGCGCCTCTCTCAATCTGTCTCTTTTGGCGCCTCTCAATATGTCTCTTTTGGCGCCAGTCTCAATCGGTCAGTTTTGGCGCCTCTCTCAATCATTCAGTTTTGCGCTTCTCTCAATCGGTCAGTTTTTTCGCCATTTAAATCTGTCAGTTTTGGCGCCTTTCTCAATATGTCAGTGTTGGCGCCTCTCTCAATCGGTCAGTTTTGGCGCCTATCTCAATCTGTCTCTTTTGGCGCCTCTCTCAATCTCTTTTGGCGCCTGTCTCAATCGGTCAGTTTTGGCGCCTATCTCAATCTGTCTCTTTTGGCGCCTCTCTCAATCTGTCTCTTTTGGCGCCTTTCTTAATCTGTCAGTTTTGGCGCCTCTCTCAATCTGTCAGTTTTGGCGCCTCTCTCAATCTGTCTGTTTTGGCGCCTCTCTCAATCTGTCTGTTTTGGCGCCTCTCTCAATCTGTCTGTTTTGGCGCCTCTCTCAATCTGTCTGTTTTGGCGCCATTGAAATCTGCAGTTAGTTTTTCGCGCGCGCCCATACCTGAAGTAGTATGCAGTGTTGGCGCTGCTCAAGTCAATGCGTTTTTGCTGTGTGGTACTATTTATAATTAGTCTCACAATCACCTTATAGTCAGCCTAAGTTATAAAAGCAGTTGCATCAATTACTAATAGTAACACGCGAGCATATTTCCATCCTAAAATAAACAATTCACGCATGTTTAGGAGGCGGGTGGCAGCGCCAGCAGAGGATCTGGCTGCTGCACTCGTGCCCGCCCAATCCCAGCATCTATGATGAAGGTTGCGCCCTGGTAACAAAGCATTGAAAGCTTGTCTTGAATTTAGTAAAACCTTTGATCAGCAATGACAAGTCTATTATCTTTGATTCGTCTTTGTTTGCTGACTCTTGTCGCACCGATGAACAGAAAAAAGCAATCAACACCGGCTGAATTTCCTGACGCACGAATGCAAAACCATTGGTTACAGCATCCGGTCACGCTTTAGTATTTTTGTTCGCACATTTCTACGCATCCATTCTACTTGAAGTAGCAAGATGCTATCGTTGTATTTGAATTTTATTATTTCTTCGACTTCGCATCCTAGGTTTCTAACCAACGTACAGTTACCATATAAAAGCACTTTAAACATGCTTTAAATACCTTAAATTCATAAAAATTTCCCTAAGATCTACTGTCGTTTTCAGAATCTTTTTCAAACTAATTCGTATAATATTTTCCTCAATTCTATTCATTCATCAATTTACTTGGATTAGCTGTAAAGCCATTCTCAACTACCGACGCTAGGTAGACTAGCAGTCCATTGTAAGCTACCCACACAGGCAAGACTAGCAATCCATTCTCAACTACCCTCGCTAGCTAGACTAGCAATCCATTCTAAACTACCCTCGCTAGCTAGACTAGCAATCCATTCTCAACTACCCTCGCTAGCTAGACTAGCAATCCATTCTCAACTACCCTTGCTAGCTAGACTAGCAATCCATTCTCAACTACCCTCGCTAGCTAGACTAGCAATCCATTCTCAACTACCCTTGCTAGCTAGACTTGCAATCCATTCTCAACTACCCTCGCTAGCTAGACTAGCAATCCATTCTCAACTACCCTCGCTAGCTAGACTAGCAATCCATTCTCAACTACCCTTGCTAGCTAGACTAGCAATTTATTGTAAGCTACCCACACTAGCTAAACTAGCAATCCATTACCGATCATACCACCACAACAGAACGAGACATCCGCGATGTCACAGACGCTGATCATCAGAAACAGCTCCAATTGCTAGCGCCAGCGGCGACCGACATCCCCGGAATCGAACCAACGACCTCAACAGCTTTCCCCGCCATCGGTTCGTTCGCGTCAGCGGTCACAGTTGCCTCAGTTGCGCCTCCAGACGACTGCTTGGATTTGGGCAGCTGCGGCGGCGGCAGCAGCAGCGGCTGCGGAGGCTCGTCAACTCAGTTGAACTCCGTCCGGCTCGGCTCGGACTGCGGCGGCGGCCCGGCAGCCTTTGTGCCGGCTAGGCTGGCTCCATCAGCATCCTCGGGCAGGGCCTACCGAACGTTGCAGCATCAGCAGCAGCCGCCGTCAGCAGTGTCTTCTCCGCCGCTGCCAACGACGTCTGCTTCGATGTCGCCGGTGTCGTTAAATTTGATGGAGCTGACGCCGAGGCACGTCGGATTAGCACAGGCTGTTCTAGTCCCAGGCCGACAGTTGCAGCAGCAGCAGCAGCAGCAACACCTGTTTCTGCAACAGCAGCATATGCTAATTCGTGAGGAGCATCAAGAAGAGAATGGACAAGAGGAGTGAGTGAAAACCGTATCTTCTCTAAATGCTTAAAGCTATCCAGGGAGACGAGCTGGTAAAGAAAAAGAGGAAAATACAAATGTTGCTTGTTAAGTTAAGTTAGGTTAATAAAGCTAAGGAAGAAGAATAAGGAAAGATGGCTGGGCCTAGGGGCCTGTAGTGGGTGTTGGTGAGGGTAAGGAAGGAAAATAAAGAGACATGGCTAGGCCCAGGGTGTGAGTTGGGTGTTGGTGAGGGTAAGGAAGGAAAATAAAGAGACATGGCTAGGCCCAGGGTGTGAGGTGGGTGTTGGTGAGGGTAAGGAAGGAAAATAAAGAGACATGGCTAGGCCCAGGGTGTGAGTTGGGTGTTGGTGAGGGTAAGGAAGGAAAATAAAGAGACATGGCTAGGCCCAGGGTGTGAGGTGGGTGTTGGTGAGGGTAAGGAAGGAAAATAAAGAGACATGGCTAGGCCCAGGGTGTGAGTTGGGTGTTGGTGAGGGTAAGGAAGGAAAATAAAGAGACATGGCTAGGCCCAGGGTGTGAGGTGGGTGTTGGTGAGGGTAAGGAAGGAAAATAAAGAGACATGGCTAGGCCCAGGGTGTGAGGTTGGTGTTGGTGAGGGTAAGGAAGGAAAATAAAGAGACATGGCTAGGCCCGGGGTGTGATGTGGGTGTTGGTGAGCGTAAGGAAGGAAAATAGAGACATGGCTAGGCCCAGGGTGTGAGGTGGGTGTTGGTGAGAGTAAGGAAGGAAAATAAAGAGACATGGCTAGGCCCGGGGTGTAATGTGGGTGTTGGTGAGGGTAAGGAAGGAAAATAAAGAGACATGGCTAGGCCCGGGGTGTAATGTGGGTGTTGGTGAGCGTAAGGAAGGAAAATAAAGAGACATGGCTAGGCCCAGGGTGTGAGTTTGGTGTTGGTAAGGGTAAGGAAGGAAAATAAAGAGACATGGCTAGGCCCGGGGGCGTGTGGTGGGTGTTGGTGAGAGTAAGGAAGGAAAATAGAGACATGGCTAGGCCCAGGGTGTGAGGTGGGTGTTGGTGAGAGTAAGGAAGGAAAATAAAGAGACATGGCTAGGCCCAGGGTGTGATGTGGGTGTTGGTGAGGGTAAGGAAGGAAAATAAAGAGACATGGCTAGGCCCGGGGTGTGAGGTGGGTGTTGGTGAGAGTAAGGAAGGAAAATAAAGAGACATGGCTGGACCCGAAAGCATGAGGTGGGTGTTGGTGAGGGGTTACGAAAAAAAGCATTAACTCAGACAAGTACATGTATAATTAGCGTTGCTATTTTTAGAAGCAAAAAACCAATATACTGAAATTAATGCTTGGATTGTAGTAGCGTCCGCAGTTGCGACTCAGGCTACGGCGGAACCCAACAGCAACAGCAGCAGCAGCAGCAGCAGCAGCAATCGCAGCTGCAGCAGAGGCAACAACAATCGAACGGACTGCAGTCGCTTCATCGGATGCACAGCTCAGACTCCAGCGTTGATTCTTCGAGAACAAATCTGCGGCAGCAACAACAGCAGCAGCAGCATCACGTGACCTTTCATCCGACGCCCTGCGTCATCCATCACTATCAGGACTCGATGACGAACCAGCCGCCATCGCCGTGTCCGCTGCACAGCTTTCAGCTGGCCCAGAGCCCGTCCAGACACCAGATGGCAGCTTCAACCAGTCTGGGCAGCTTTGTTAGTTTCGACACCTCGAACAGGCGACCGCCTCCGCCAATTGTTGAAGACCAGCCGGTGTCCGAGGTGTGACACACAGCGTGATTAAGTGGAACCTGTTGAGATCTGACCTGACTCAAGATGCTTCTTGTTTTCTGCGCCTAGATATGAAACAGTCTCCATGCTTATGAAAATCCGCGAGGTTGTTCCCAAATTGAATTTTAAATCTGGGCACAATGGCTTGCAGATCAACTGTAATCTGCTTAGAACTATCATCTGTTGTTTAGCGATCTACAATAGCACGTGAATGCAATTGTTGTAATCTTCATTCGCATACAATTATACTATAAAAACTACTGCCGATTATTGCATATCATGCTGTCATGTCCCAATCGCACTACTCACTGTCAGTTGCTCAGTAGTATAATTCTAGTAATATTTATTCATTACCGTATGCAATAGATAATTCGATCACAACTTTAGAAAAATTACGAGTATTTGTTTTATTTCTAAGAAAAATTGGACACTGAAACAGGATGAACTTGTATAAATAAATTGTTGCAATGACTTTTCTACCGCTTTGACTTTTTAGAATAATAACCGAATTCCCAACAAATGACTGTATAGATCTTGAATACGAAATTTTTAACAACTAAATAGTAAATTTCAGTCTTTTCCCTTAAAAATTGTACTTCCTCCATTTCCTCTGCTCACGTATCCCTTCTATCCTCTCCCCTCCTCTCCTCTCCTCTGCTCTCCTCTCCTCTCCTCTCCTCTCCTCTCCTCTCCTCTCCTCTCCTCTCCTCTCCTCTCCTCTCCTCTCCTCTCCTCTTCTCTCCTCTCCTCTCCTCTCCTCTCCTCTCCTCTCCTCTCCTCTCCTCTCCTCTCCTCTCCTCTCCTCTCCTCTCCTCTCCTCTCCTCTCCTCTCCTCTCCTCTCCTCTCCTCTCCTCTCCTCTCCTCTCCTCTCCTCTCCTCTCCTCTCATCTCCTCTCCTTTCCTCTCCTCTCCTCTCCTCTCCTCTCCTCTCTGTCCTCTTCTGTCCTCTCTTCTTCACTTACCCTCCTCTCCCCACCTGCCTCTCATCCCTTATCTCGTTAACAAATAAGCCGCTGACATTCAGTAATTCACAATCGCACCAGCTGCGCACCTGTCGGGCACAGGTGCACGGCTCCACCTTCGCAATAAATAGATTTTAATCATAAGCCAATAATTCATTCCGAATTTCATCTCTAGCGATGCAGACACATAGCTACACCTTGACCCACATCTCTCTATAGGCAGATGGCCCAGGCTAGATAAAGAACGCGATCTTACAGTGCAGTTTGCTTAAAACTTTGATTACAGCAGCCCCTATGCGCGTACAGCTCGTGATTATAATTTTCGCAAAGCAACACAAGCCTCTGTTTAGATCGGCTCTGATTTAACCAATTGGCTTTTCGGATCAGAGATAAAGCTCAAAGCCGCTGCTGCTATGCAAAATCCACACTAAATCTGGGGTTGGGGGCATATTTGCACAGTTTAAACAAATGTTTCATAAGCGCGGCAGTTCAATAGGGTAATGGGGGCAGGAGATTGCGGTCGCAGTATGTTCTCTGACGTCACGAAGGTATTACCGGCATTCATACTTTTGTTTAACTTTTCGCTCTGTTCAATCTGAATCTGGAAACTTCTGCATATAGTAACTATGCTAAGTGCCAGGGACCTTTGGAATTTAGATTTACTTGACTGGGAGCAGATCTGCCAAAATTGTTTATTAAATGCCTTTTTTAATTTCCAAACTATTTTATTTTTGTTATACTCGTACTAGCTATATTTTCGGTTAATTTGTTCTGCAATCAGCTTTTGAAAATTATGTTTGATTAAAATCCTAAAATATTTTGAAAAAAAACGAAGAAATGAAGTAAAATAAAATATTTATGAAATCATCAATAAATATGAATTTAAAAAGTACAAAAATGCAGAAAATCAAGTTGCAAATTGCTGCTATTTATTTTTATTTTTAACTATTTTACGATGATTCGTTTGATAATTGAATGCATTAAAAGAATTAACCAGTTGTCCAAGCACAAATATACATAGTTACGAGTATATTTTTCAATAGTTTGGCAGAGGCTATTCGTACTTTATAAAAGCCGAAAAATCGAGATATAAAAATCTAAAAAATCTTTAAAAAACAAAGTTTTTGACAAGCGGTTTGAAAAGGATTTGTATACTATCTAGCTTTTGTTTTAACCTAACGATGTTTACCATGGGCCTATCGTACAAATAATATACTACGAAAATGCACCAATGAAAACTAAATACTAACAATTCCTCCGCGCCCTACAACGATTTAAACAAAAATGAACTACGCTAACAAATTAACAAATTTAAAGCAAATACTGTACCGTTCCCAACCAGTTTGTGTGTCAAAATCGATCTTGCGTGTCGCGTTGTGTGTGGGCACCTGCTGGCACCTGCCAGGGCAAAACCGAGATCATGTAGGTCCCTTGATCCAGGAACAGTGCAACGTCCGACATTAATATTATTTGAACATATTATAAACACTGGCAGCTTAGATAGCAGTTCAGATAGCTTCCATGCCCACCTCTCAAACGGCCGCGGGCAAGCATTTTAGAAGCCAAGCTAAAAGAACACTGACTGATCCTGGCAACCCTGCGAGCCCCGTATTATAAACACAAGCCTGGAATTTCTGCCAGAAAAACTGCAGTTAAAACGATTCAACCACTTGAATAAGTCCCTTTTTAATTCGGTTTGCAAAATCAAAACTTCCTACAAAAAATTGCAAGCGCAAAGTTGGCAAATATAGTTGGGAATTATCTGGGTTTTTCTGCGCGCCCTAGAACCCAAAACTGTGCGAAATAGAACCCGAATCTGAGCGAAATAGAACCCAAATCTGAGCGAAATAGAACCCGAATCTGAGCGAAATAGAACCCAAATCTGTGCGAAATAGAACCCGAATCTGAGCAAAATAGAACCCGAATATGTGCGCCCTAGAAGCCGAATCTGTGCGAAATAGAACCAGAATCTGTGCGAAATAGAACCCAAATCTGAGCGAAATAAAACCCAAATCTGTGCGAAATAGAACCCGAATCTGAGCGAAATAGAACCCAAATCTGTGCGAAAAAGAACCCGATTTTGCGCGCCCTAGAACCCGATTTTGCGCGCCCTAGAACCCGATTTTGCGCGCCTTAGAACCCGAATCTGCGCGCCCTAGAACCCGAATCTGCGCGCCCTAGAACCCGAATCTGCGCGCCCTAGAACCCGAATCTGCGCGCCCTAGAACCCGAATCTGCGCGCCCTAGAACCCGATTTTGCGCTCCCTAGAACCCGATTTTGCGCTCCCTAGAACCCGAATCTGCGCGCCCTAGAACCTGATTCTTTTCCTAATTGATAAGTGCAATACCATAGCTTTCTGCGAAATGTCCCGCGAGGCCCAAAGTAGACATATCTGTCCAAACATTCGAAGCAATGCTTTGAGATGAAATCTTCTCGCTAATAAATGTTGCCATATACAGTCACGTGCTTTGGTCAGTTTTTCCCGAAAAGTATGGAAAGCCAAATATTGAATCGAATCTGTTGCGACCCGAAGTCGTGCCGGAATTCAACCCAGGGATTTTTGTTTTGCTTGTGCTTTTTCGATTTTTCTTCAAAAACTGATTTCATTTTGTCGCTTTTGCTTTGGTTTGATCAGTGGGAGCTGGGATTTTCTAAGAAACTAGAATAGAGAATAATTAACAGAAATTTCGAGGAAATCATTTATCTCGGTGTACAGAAAATGCATTAGCATATATTAATAAATTTAGTTTTCTGAACTCTTCTGAAAAGCTGCCACACCTGGCTTTAACTACCCACTCTGCTTACCCGGCTGGGTTGCTCTTTGATGGCACTTGTGGTGTCCGGTTTCTGTCGCGTGCGATCTTCTTAACCTCCGTCTTTGCCTGTCCATGGACGTTTAAACAGAAAAGAACCTGGAACAAGAGACTCCTAAATTCGAATGAATTTGCAGAATAATACCAATTACTTCGTACTTGTCAACGCTGCCTCAGTTATCAAGATGTCTTAGGTGGGCGTCCTGTCTCTTGGTGAGCGCCACTGTCTCTTGGTGAGCGCCACTGTCTCTTGGTGAGCACCCCTGTCTCTTGGTGGGCGTCCTGTCTCTTGGTGAGCGCCACTGTCTCTTGGTGAGCGCCCCTGTCTCTTGGTGAGCACCCCTGCCTCTTGGTGGGTGTCCCTGTCTCTTGGTGAGCGCCCCTGTCTCTTGGTGGGTGTCCCTGTCTCTTGGTGAGCGCCCCTGTCTCTTGGTGGGTGTCCCTGTCTCTTGGTTAGCGCCCCTGTCTGTTGGTGAGCGTCCCTGTCTGTTGGTGAGCGCCCCTGTCTGTTGGTTAGCGTCCCTATCTCTTGGTGAGCACCCCTGTCTCTTGGTGAGCGCCACTGTCTCTTGGTGAGCACCCCTGTCTCTTGGTGAGCGCCACTGTCTCTTGGTGAGCGCCACTGTCTCTTGGTGAGCACCCCTGTCTCTTGGTGGGCGTCCTGTCTCTTGGTGAGCGCCACTGTCTCTTGGTGAGCGCCACTGTCTCTTGGTGAGCACCCCTGCCTCTTGGTGGGTGTCCCTGTCTCTTGGTGAGCGCCCCTGTCTCTTGGTGAGCGCCCCTGTCTCTTGGTGAGCGCCCCTGTCTCTTGGTGGGTGTCCCTGTCTCTTGGTTAGCGCCCCTGTCTGTTGGTGAGCGTCCCTGTCTGTTGGTGAGCGCCCCTGTCTGTTGGTTAGCGTCCCTATCTCTTGGTGAGCGCCCCTGTCTGTTGGTGAGCGCCCCTGTCTGTTGGTGAGCGCCCCTGTCTGTTGGTGAGCGCCCCTGTCTGTTGGTGAGCGCCCCTGTCTGTTGGTGAGCGTCCCTGTCTGTTGGTGAGCGCCCCTGTCTGTTGGTTAGCGTCCCTATCTCTTGGTGAGCGCCCCTGTCTGTTGGTGAGCGCCCCTGTCTGTTGGTGAGCGTCCCTGTCTCTTGGTGAGCGCCCCTGTCTGTTGGTTAGCGTCCCTATCTCTTGGTGAGCGCCCCTGTCTGTTGGTGAGCGTCCTTGTCTCTTGGTGGGTGTCCCTGTCTCTTGGTGAGCGCCCCTGTCTCTTGGTGAGCGCCCCTGTCTCTTGGTGGGTGTCCCTGTCTCTTGGTGAGCGCCCCTGTCTCTTGGTGGGTGTCCCTGTCTCTTGGTGAGCGCCCCTGTCTCTTGGTGGGTGTCCCTGTCTCTTGGTGAGCGCCCCTGTCTCTTGGTGAGCGCCCCTGTCTCTTGGTGGGTGTCCCTGTCTCTTGGTGAGCGCCCCTGTCTCTTGGTGAGCGCCCCTGTCTCTTGGTGAGCGCCCCTGTCTCTTGGTGAGCGCCCCTGTCTCTTGGTGAGCGCCCCTGTCTCTTGGTGAGCGCCCCTGTCTCTTGGTGAGCGCCCCTGTCTCTTGGTGAGCGCCCCTGTCTCTTGGTGAGCGCCCCTGTCTCTTGGTGAGCGCCCCTGTCTCTTGGTGAGCGCCCCTGTCTCTTGGTGAGCGTCCCTGTCTGTTGGTGAGCGCCACTGTATCTTGGTTAGCGCCCCTGTCTGTTGGTGAGCGTCCCTGTCTGTTGGTGAGCGTCCCTGTCTCTTGGTGAGCGTCCCTGTCTGTTGGTGAGCGCCACTGTATCTTGGTTAGCGCCCCTGTCTGTTGGTGAGCGCCACTGTATCTTGGTTAGCGCCCCTGTCTGTTGGTGAGCGTCCCTGTCTGTTGGTGAGCGTCCTTGTCTGTTGGTGAGCGTCCCTGTCTGTTGGTGGGCGCCCCTGTCTTTTGGTGAGCGTCCCTGTCTCTTGGTGAGCGTCCCTGTCTGTTGGTGAGCGTCCCTGTCTCTTGGTGAGCGCCCCTGTCTCTTGGTGGGTGTCCCTATTCCCTTTGGCCACTGCACACCACCTTCCAGAGGTGTCAAACGTCGTTGAGTTTCTATCATTCGTCAGACTATCAGTGTTCTTCAACAGCAGACTATCATAAATATCTAGAAGAATTAAAGTTGCACTTTTTCCTATAACTACAAAGTTTTAATCCTCATACTACGAAATTTCGAGACCTTGGTACCTGCAGTACTATCTAGATTAATTGAAATTCTAGTTGTTTACTCTTATTTAAATATGCAGAAATTGTGTTGTCACTCAATTATCAGTTTCCAGTTCAGGTCTCTTCTAATTTGCAGCGTCCATGGTCTCTCTCTGTCTCCCTTCCCCATAGCTTCCCTCTGCTAATGGTTCAGCTTTGATTAATCATGAAGTCGTAAATCGCGAATTGAAAAGGAAGGAGCAGCGCAGGTTATCAAGTTTCTGCACTCCAGATAGCCAGAGAGAGAGAGAGAGAAAGATAGAGAGATAGAGAGATAGGAACTAGTCTAATTTCAACCCAACTGCTTGGTTATCAACGATTAGCAAATAAGAAAAGCCAGCCAATGAAATCTCTGGCCTGGACCAAATAAAAAGCAGTATTCGCGATAACGGATCGTCTCCAACCCCCTCCGCTACTAACACTTGAGACACAAGAAGATACGAGCGTACTATGCAAGGAAGCACCCGTTCCTTTTATTGAAATACTGCACTGACTTATACTGCACTTAACAGCAAAAGCCAGATGGACAATTCGTCACCAGATGAACAGTTTGGCATGACCCCAAGATTTGCAGTTAAGAAAACGATCAATAATGACGAGGAAGTGTCGATGCCGTTGAGCCATCCGACGGATGGCGACAAGGCGGAGAGAGCCGGATCCGAAGGCGAGCCGAGCGAGGCCAGGGTGCAGTGGAACAGCAAGATGGAATTCCTGCTGTCAACCATTGGGTTTGCCGTCGATTTGTCCAACGTGTTCAGATTTCCAAACACGTGCTACAGCAACGGTGGAGGTGAGGTTGAGAATTTAGCTGTAATAAACCGGCCAATTTTCGTGCACACAAGCCCCAAATTAATGGTGGCCACGACAACCCACCACCGGCCAATTTTCATGCACACAAGCCCCAAATGAATGGTGGCCGCGACAACCCACCACCGGCCAATTTTCGTGCACACAAGCCCCAAATGAATGGTGGCCGCGACAACCCACCACCGGTCAATTTTCGTGCACACAAGCCCTAAATGAATGGCGGCTACGACAACCCACCACCGGCCAATTTTCGTGCACACAAGCCCTAAATGAATGGGGGCTACGACAACCCACCACCGGCCAATTTTCGTGCACACAAGCCCCAAATAAACGGTGGCCGCGACAACCCACCACCGGCCAATTTTCGTGCACACAAGCCCCAAATGAATGGTGGCCGCGACAACCCACCACCGGCCAATTTTCGTGCACACAAGCCCCAAATGAACGGTGGCCGCGACAACCCACCATCGGCCAATTTTCGTGCACACAAGCCCCAAATGAATGGTGGCCGCGACAACCCACCATCGGCCAATTTTCATGCACACAAGCCCCAAATGAATGGTGGCCGCGACAACCCACCACCGGCCAATTTTCGTGTACACAAGCCCCCAAATTAATGGTGGCCACGACAACCCACCACCGGCCAATTTTCGTGCACACAAGCCCCAAATGAATGGTGGCCGCGACAACCCACCACCGGCCAATTTTCGTGCACACAAGCCCCAAATGAATGGTGGCCACGACAACCCACCACCAGCCAATTTTCGTGCACACAAGCCCCAAATGAATGGTGGCCGCGACAACCCACCACCGGCCAATTTTCGTGCACACAAGCCCCAAATGAACGGTGGCCGCGACAACCCACCATCGGCCAATTTTCGTGCACACAAGCCCCAAATGAATGGTGGCCGCGACAACCCACCATCGGCCAATTTTCATGCACACAAGCCCCAAATGAATGGTGGCCGCGACAACCCACCACCGGCCAATTTTCGTGCACACAAGCCCCAAATGAATGGTGGCCACGACAACCCACCACCAGCCAATTTTCATGCACACAAGCCCCAAATGAATGGTGGCCGCGACAACCCACCACCGGCCAATTTTCGTGCACACAAGCCCCAAATGAACGGTGGCCGCGACAACCCACCATCGGCCAATTTTCGTGCACACAAGCCCCAAATGAATGGTGGCCACGACAACCCACCACCGGCCAATTTTCGTGCACACAAGCCCCAAATGAATGGTGGCCACGACAACCCACCACCGGCCAATTTTCGTGCACACAAGCCCCAAATGAATGGTGGCCGCGACAACCCACCACCGGCCAATTTTCGTGCACACAAGCCCCAAATGAACGGTGGCCGCGACAACCCACCACCGGCCAATTTTCGTGCACACAAGCCCCAAATGAATGGTGGCCACGACAACCCACCACCGGCCAATTTTCGTGCACACAAGCCCCCAAATTAATGGTGGCCACGACAACCCACCACCGGCCAATTTTCATGCACACAAGCCCCAAATTAATGGTGGCCACGACAACCCACCACCGGCCAATTTTCATGCACACAAGCCCCAAATTAATGGTGGCCACGACAACCCACCACCGGCCAATTTTCGCGCATTTAATTTAATCCAAGATAGGTTTGCCAATGTAACAGAGCTTTTGTCTATGGTAGCAAGGCTGCCACAGCGGCACTCAATTCGGTCCATAGCTTTATTTGCAACTGTTGCGAAGGAGCAAGATCAGCCCCAGAATTGTGAACCATGCTAGCTTGTGGAACGAATGCCACTGGCTTGTGATCAAAGCACTCAACAGAGGTGAACACCCAAAGGACATTGCAATGTTGCTGAACATAGAAGAAAGATGGTTTACAGCATCCATCAGCGTGTTGAAACCACTTCTGGCAGAGGTCGCCTGTGAAAGGTGGCAATCGCCAAGGCAAGTTGCTAGAGACTCAGGTCCAACTGCTACTCGATGCAATTGAGACGAACCCTTTGTTGACGTTGCAGAAATGCAGCAGCAGTTGAAGGAACAGTTCCAGTTGGTTATCAGATTTGGACCATCAGCAGAGCTCTGGAAAAGCAACTGAAAAATGCTGGTACAGACGCTGACATTCCATCGGTGCGCAACAACCCTTAGGCGGTTGCGAGAAGGTAGGAGTTTGCCATTGGCTCACAAGCATTTGGACCAAATTGATGCTTGTTGAACTAAATTAAAGGCCGCTGCGCCAGCCTTGCTACCATAGACAAAAGCTCCGTTACTTACATTGGCAAACGTATCTTGGATTAAATTCAATGTGCGTAAGCCCAAATGTTTGCAAATCTGAAAGGGAATCGTGAATTTTAGGATTTCAGAAATAAAAATGGCGGTAAGTTGGATAAATTAAATATTTCAGAATCTTAATTAATTCTAGAAGAATCCAAAAAAATCTAGAAATAAGCACTGAAAAGCTCAAACTGAGGCCTTCGTAGACTTTTTCAATAGCAGTGGACAAAACTGAAATCAATTATGATTGTCGTTTTTCTGCTTTTAGGAGCCTTTCTAATCCCGTATTTCTGCATGCTGGCTCTGTGCGCCCTGCCCCTGTTCTATATGGAGCTGCTGCTGGGCCAGTACAATCGGCAGGGCTGCATCAGCGTCTGGAATAAAGTCTGCCCTATTATGAAAGGTACGCGGGCTTGCTGGGATTTCACCTATGTTTTACGCTATTACTAGTCTAGCCAATCGAATTAAGGTAAGATAAAATCGCTGTACATTGGAAGGGTAAGCAACTAAGTTGCTGACTAGGCGAGAAAGGTCAGGTAGGTGGGTGGCTACTGAATATACGGGGTAAGAGGGGTGATGGGGGTGGCTGTTCAATAGACGGGGGTAAGAGGGGTGGTGGGGGTGGCTGTTCAATAGACGGGGTAAGAGGGGTGGTGGGGGTGGCTGTTCAATAGACGGGGGTAAGAGGGGTGGTGGGGGTGGCTGTAATAGACGGGGGTAAATAGGTGTGGTGGGGTGGCTGTTCAATACACAAGGGTAAGAGGGGTGGTGGGGTGGCTATTCAATACACAAGGGTAAGAGGGGTGGTGGGGTGGTTTTTCAATAGACAGGGTAAGAGGGGAGGAGGGGTGGCTTCTCAATAAATAGACGGGGTAAGAGGGGTGGCTGTTCAATACGAGCGTAGACATGGTAAGAGGGGTGGCTGTTCAATACGAGCGTAGACATGGTAAGAGGGGTAGCGAGGTGGCTGTTTAAGGAGCCGGGCTCATGATTAATTCCTCATACGTAGATGTGGCTAATACGAAATACGTGGCTAATACGTAGCTTCTATCGTAACAACTACAGGTGTCGGCGTTGCCTCATGCGTAATGAACTTCTACGTTGCCCTTTTCTATAATTCGGTCATCGCTTGGTCATTCTATTACCTGTTTTCTTCATTCACAAGCGTACTGCCGTGGACTCGATGCGACCAGACTTATAATACGGAATTCTGCTGGAACGATGCCAAACAAGAGACCTGTCTGCTGGGTTTCAACGGATCTGCGATTGGGAATTTTACTGAGTGGTCGGGTAACGGGAGCATCTGCCATCCGGACAGTAGGAGAGTCTCCTCCGCGTCTGAGTACTTTGAGTGAGCAGATAGGCTGTCTGTCTGTCTGTCTGTCTGTCTGTCTGTCTGTCTGTCTGTCTGTCTGTCTGTCTGTCTGTCTGTCTGTCTGTCGGTCTGTCTACCCGTCCTATTTTGCTGTTTTGAATTTACAGAAACGATCTGTTAACTGTGTTTCTCTCCAATTTCCCCATCATTTTGAGCTGCTTTGTCCCAGAAGCTTTGAAAAATGAGTATGATGATTGTTAGACAAAAATTCAATTTGCTAATTCAAAAACCCTGGATACGTTTAATTAAACATCCAGAGGTTTGCCTTTGAAATCGCAACACTTCAAACGGAACAGCTCGGATGGAAAATTAATTGAAATGTTTTTTTTCAATAAATCAAAGCCCTAATTAAAGAGCTTCAATATTTTAGGCGATTGAAAACTGATTTATAATTGCAATTTTTTAACAATCACAAGCTATCACGTGCTCGGACTTCGTGAGGCGACTGGATTTCACGACCTTGGCCCGCCGAAATGGGACCTGAGCCTCTGCCTCGCGCTCACCTTTGTCTGCCTGTACTTCTCACTGTTCAAGGGCGTCAAGTCCATGGGAGTGGTGAGTCACAGTGGTCTCTCTGGCTTATGCAAGCATGGATTACACCTATAATACGACGTAGATTATTGGAAAGCAATTTGTTGCGAGTATGGCATCATAGTTGGCTTGCTCCATACTTATTTATGACTTCTGATGTGCAGTGTCCATGAGTACATGACTTCTGATGTGCAGTGTCCATGAGTACATGACTTCTGATGTGCAGTGTCCATGAGTACATGACTTCTGATGCGCAGTGTCCATGAGTACATGACTTCTGATGCGCAGTGTCCATGAGTACATGACTTCTGATGTGCAGTGTCCATGAGTACATGACTTCTGATGCGCAGTGTCCATGAGTACATGACTTCTGATGCGCAGTGTCCATGAGTACATGACTTCTGATGTGCAGTGTCCATGAGTACATGACTTCTGATGTGCAGTGTCCATGAGTACATGACTTCTGATGAGCAGTGTCCATGAGTACATGACCTCTGATGCGCAGTGTCCATTAGTACACGACCTCTGATGCGCAATGTCCTGTACAAAATATCAAATAATCGACTTCAAAATTATCCGTCCGCTTGAGAAAGATTTTAAAGTACGAGCTTACACGTGCACTCTGATTTGCAGGCAGTGTGGATCACGGCTCTGTTGCCGTACATTGTGCTCAGCATCCTGCTGGTTCGCGGTCTGATGCTGCCGGGCGCCTTGGACGGCATCAAATATTTTATTAGGCCATCATTTGGCAAACTGCTGGATATCAAAGTAAGTGAATGAGCTGGAACTCAGGGACAAACTGAAGTAGAAGGACTCTCTAACTCCCGATATTTTTAGAAATGAGCTGGAAGCCGGTAAGGAGCGTCATATTTATCGTATCGCTAGGGAGGGCACTTATAGTGCACAATGAGATGGCACCCATTTTACAGCTGGGTGAACTGAAGCAATGCAGAGTTAAATGTCTTGCTCAAGGACACAAATTGTTCCAGTGGGATCGGGAATCGAACCCCCCCCCCCGACCTTCAAGTCGTGAGTCCGAAGCTCTTACCACTAGGCTTCAACCCTGACAATAATTCCCCAAAAATCGTTGTCCATGGTCATGAAGTTGGCTTTGAAACTTTGGCCAAAGAAACGCTTTTGGGAATACTATTTTATACGTAGAATCTTTCTACATGTACTTTAATTGTCCCAGGCTTCATAAGACCTAGCTGGAGCGAAAGAGTACAAAAGTTTTAAAGTACACAACCACACCGCGTATCCCGGCCTTTGCCTCCTGCAGGTGTGGTCCGACGCCGCCGTGCAGATATTTTTCTCCCTGGGCTCAGGATTTGGCGTACATCTGGCCTACGCCAGCTACAACGATTTTCACAACGGCATCTTTAACGACTGCGTGATCGCCACACTGGTGAACAGTTTCACCAGCCTGTTCTCCGGCTTCGTGGTGTTCACTTTCTTGGGATATTTGTCCGCGAAGAGTGGCACACCGATCGACAGCGTAGTGGGAGTCAGTAAGTTATTGTAAGCCGAGTTTGTTAGTTTGGTACCCAGGCGCAAAGCGTTCGGGGACATCGATCTTCAGCCAGTAATGGGGCAGGCATTCTGCCCATTCCGCGCTGACCCGTGAGCCTGCGGCGCCAAAATGGGCGCTCCTGTCTCTTGGTGGGCGCCCCACCACTGTCTCTTGGTGGGCGCCTCTGTCTCTCGGGTGGGTGCCCCTGTCTCTTGGTGGGCACCCCACCACTGTCTCTTGGTTGGCGCCCCACCACTGTCTCTTGGTGGGTGCCCCACCACTGTCTCTTGGTTGGCGCCCCACCACTGTCTCTGCGTGGGCGCCCCTGTCTCTTGGTGGGCGCCCCCTGTCTCTTGGTGGGCGCCCCCTGTCTCTTGGTTGGCGTCCCACCACTGTGTCTTGGTTGGCGCCCCACCACTGTCTCTTGGTGGGTGCCCCACCACTGTCTC
Source organism: Macrostomum lignano (assembly GCA_002269645.1). NCBI lineage: Eukaryota > Metazoa > Platyhelminthes > Macrostomidae > Macrostomum > Macrostomum lignano. Next base: position 97,205 of record NIVC01002725.1, read on the forward strand.
TTGGTTGGCGCCCCACCACTGTCTCTGCGTGGGCGCCCCTGTCTCTTGGTGGGCACCCACTGTCTCCTGGTGGGCGCCCCCTGTCTCTTGGTTGGCGTCCCACCACTGTGTCTTGGTTGGCGCCCCACCACTGTCTCTTGGTGGGTGCCCCACCACTGTCTCTTGGTTGGCGCCCCACCACTGTCTCTGCGTGGGCGCCCCTGTCTCTTGGTGGGCACCCACTGTCTCCTGGTTGGCGCCCCACCACTGTCTCTTGGTTGGCGCCCCCTGTCTCTTGGTTGGCGCCCCACCACTGTCTCTTGGTGGGCGCCCCCTGTCTCTTGGTGGGCGCCCCCTGTCTCTTGGTGGGCGCCCCCTGTCTCTTGGTGGGCGCCCCACCACTGTCTCTTGGTTGGCGCCCCACCACTGTCTCTTGGTGGGCGCCCCCTGTCTCTTGGTGGGCACCCCACCACTGTCTCTTGGTTGGCGCCCCACCACTGTCTCTTGGTGGGTGCCCCACCACTGTCTCTTGGTTGGCGCCCCACCACTGTCTCTGCGTGGGCGCCCCTGTCTCTTGGTGGGCGCCCCCTGTCTCTTGGTGGGCGCCCCCTGTCTCTTGGTTGGCGTCCCACCACTGTGTCTTGGTTGGCGCCCCACCACTGTCTCTTGGTGGGTGCCCCACCACTGTCTCTTGGTTGGCGCCCCACCACTGTCTCTGCGTGGGCGCCCCTGTCTCTTGGTGGGCGCCCCCTGTCTCTTGGTGGGCGCCCCCTGTCTCTTGGTTGGCGTCCCACCACTGTGTCTTGGTTGGCGCCCCACCACTGTCTCTTGGTGGGTGCCCCACCACTGTCTCTTGGTTGGCGCCCCACCACTGTCTCTGCGTGGGCGCCCCTGTCTCTTGGTGGGCACCCACTGTCTCCTGGTTGGCGCCCCACCACTGTCTCTTGGTTGGCGCCCCCTGTCTCTTGGTTGGCGCCCCACCACTGTCTCTTGGTTGGCGCCCCACCACTGTCTCTTGGTTGGCACCCCACCACTGTCTCTTGGTTGGCGCCCCACCACTGTCTCTTGGTTGGCGCCCCACCACTGTCTCTTGGTTGGCGCCCCACCACTGTGTCTTGGTTGGCGCCCCACCACTGTCTCTTGGTTGGCGCCCCACCACTGTCTCTTGGTGTGCGCACTGTCTGTTAGGCCTCTTTCATTTCAAATTTGTTCGTTGGAGAGGGGGCGGCGCTACGGCCCCTCCTAGCGCCCCTCTTGCATACGCCACTGTCTACTAGGACAGTGGTCACCAGTCAGAGGGTTATTCTGGTATTTATTGCCCGGCCGAAAACTTAGGCTTGCCATAGACTGAACGGTTTTAGTCAGGGCTGCAATAACAAACTGTTCACAGACTCCGGTCTCGTATTCACGGTCTACCCGGAGGCTCTGTCAACCATACCTGGAGCTCCCTTCTGGTCCGTGCTATTCTTCATCATGCTGCTCACCCTTGGCCTGGACAGCAGCTTCGGAGCGTTGGAAGCCCTGCTCACGGCCGTCACCGATGAATACAAGAAACAGATCAGTCGAATGAAATACTCCCGGGAGATTACCACCGGAGTGGCGTGCATAATTATCTACCTGTGCGCTCTGCCCAATGTAACCTATGTGAGTCATCAAGCAGCGGAGATTATGTTTAACAATTCCACTGAAAACCGATTTTTCCTGCCATTGCAGGGTGGCATGTACGTTTACCGTTTCTTGGAGGAGTTCGGAGCTGGAGTATCCATTTTGGTAGCGGTCGTCATGCAGTGCCTCTGCGTCAGCTGGGTATACGGTGAGACTCGGAACTATACCTTAGATATATGAGCATTGAGAGCACGAAGATTAGATTAGGGTTTAGGCTCGGCAGTCAGATTGCAGCACGGAATTGCGGTAAACCTATGACATCTGCCAGACAACAAAATATTGAATGTGCACATAAGGGTTCAATAAAAGCTCTCTTTAATGAACACTCAACCAGGCCCTCCCTCTCTCTCATGTTTGATAAACTCGCTCCCCCATGTACACTTAGACAGGCCCTCCCTCTCCCCATGTTTGATAAACTCGCTCCCCCATGTACACTTAGACAGGCCCTCCCTCTCCCCATGTTTGATAAACTCGCTCCGCCATGTACACTCAACCAGGCCCTCCCTCTCTCCACGTTTGATAAAACTCTCTCCCCGTGTACACTCAGCCAGGCCCTGCCTCTCCCCATGTTTGATAAAACTCGCTCGCCCATGTACACTCAGCCAGGCCCTCCTTCTCCCCATGTTTGATAAAACTCTCTCCCCTATGTACACTCAGCCAGGCTCTGCCTATGTTCAATAAAAATCGGTTGTACATTCAACCAAGACCCCTTGTAATGAATTATCTGAAATTCTCAGTGCGCAGCTTAGCAAACAAAAATCGTAATTTTCCCGCAGGTCTGCACAACTTTTCAAACGACGTAAATGAAATGCTGGGCTCCAGACCCTGGATGGGCTGGCGGATCCTGTGGAAGGTTGTCACGCCAGTAATTTTACTCGTGTTGTCCGTGTACAGCCTATGCAACGTGAAAAACCCACATATGCAGTACAGCAATGGAGACTTCTATCATTATCCCAGCCACACTAAATATCTAGGCTGGCTAGTGGTCCTATCCAGCATTAGTTTCATACCAATATTTGCAATTTGGACTGTGTTGCGAATGGATGGACGAAGTATTAGAGAGGTAAGTAAATACGAGTGTATATAAGTGAATTCAAGTTTAAAGATAGACGAGATGGCGGGGTTAACTGGAAGCCAAACTTAGCCAGTGTACATTTGGGATAGAGTTTTATTGGGAGGGGCGAGACAACGGGGTTGGTTGGAAGCCAGTGTACATTTGGGGTAGAGTTTTATTGGGAGGAGCGAGATAGCGGGGTTGGTTGGAAGCCAGTGTACATTTGGGGTAGTTTTATTAAGGGGGGATAGCGGGGTTGGTTGGAAGCCAGTGTACATTTGGGGTAGAGTTTTATTGGGAGGAGCGAGATAGCGGGGTTGGTTGGAAGCCAGTGTACATTTGGGGTAGTTTTATTAGGGGGGATAGCGGGGTTACTTGGAAACCAGTGTACATTTGGGGTAGAGTTTATTGCGAGGGGCGAGATAGCGGGGTTGGCTGAGAGCCGGTGTACATTTGGGGTAGAGTTTTATTGGGGGGGAGATAGCAGGGTTGGTTGGAAGGGGTCTACGACAATTGACTGCCACAATTTGACTGCCACAATTTGACTGTGGTCAATTTGACTGCGGACAATTTGACTGCCGAGCAATTTGACTGCCGACAAAATGACTGCGAACAAAATGACTGCGGACAAAATGACTGCCGACAATTTGACTGCCGACAAATGACTGCAGACAAAATGACTGCCGACAATTTGACTGCCGACAATTTGACTGCCAACAAAATGACTGCCGACAAAATGACTGCGGAAATTTGACTGCCGACAATATGACTGCGGCAATTTGACTGCCGACAATATGACTGCGGCAATTTGACTGCCAGCAAAATGACTGCGGCAATTGACTGCCGACAATATAGAAAACAAGAGGCCACCCCTCCTCCTCTCTCCCCAGTCCCTCAATGTTCGCCTCTCTCTCTCTCTCTCTCTCTCTCTCTCTCTCTCTCTCTCTCTCTCTCTCTCTCTCTCTCTCTCTCTCTCTCTCTCTCTCTCTCTCTCAATGGAGTTTTATGAGTTTGCTCGCCACCTAAACTTTTGGGCTCCACTGATCACCCTCTCCTTTTATTATTTGACTCCAAATCCCAAAGTTGGCAACCCCAAACACCAAAACCAAAAGCCTAGCCTAGTTGTGCACAGCTTTATATTGACGAATGAATTTGAAAAACTTGCTAGGCGCATTCTCGTTGTGCAAAAGAGGAGAGAGAGATGAGAGATGAAGGCGGAGAGAGCAGAGTGCAGAGAGACGAGAGAAGTGAATAAAGGGGAGGGAGTATAGAAGAGGGAAAAGAAGAGGACTAAGGAAAGAGAGGAGTCAAAAGAGGGGAAAGAGAAGAGTACAGAGGAGAGAGGTGAGAGAACATACCAGTATAAGAGAGTAAAGATGACAGATGAGAGAGGGGAGATGAGAGAGGGGAGATGAGAGAGCAGAGACGAGAGAGAAGAGACGAAAGAGAAGTGAGAAAACAGAAGAGAAGATAGAAGGTTCAAAGGATGCAAGGAACATAGGGATCGAGAGGCAGAAGTAGAGGCCAGAGTTTTTCTGACATTCTGCGCCGCACCCCAGCCAACAATATCAATAGTTTGCCTCCAATCCTAATTTTACACGAATGCAATCTATGTTATGTTTAACTCTAATAATAAAAGTTTTTGCTTGAGTTTAACTTCAGATTTTAGAATATATGCAAAATAGTTCCTAAAATTGGAATTCCCATTTCCCACTGTTCAAAATCCGCGGGTTTCAACAGCTGTTACAGCTTGTTGTATAAAAGTTATGTTCTGTTCTGCATCATTCTAGCTCGTAAATACAATATTTCACTACATGCATAGACTTAAAAGGGTTGACAGAGTGCTAAACTTTAGGAGCATCATTTTTCCGGCAGTCATTTCGCTGGCAGTCAAATTGCTCGGCAGTCAATTGCCGCAGTCATTTTGCTGGCAGTCAAATTGCCGCAGTCATATTGTCGGCAGTCAAATTTCCGCAGTCATTTTGTCGGCAGTCATTTTGTTGGCAGTCAAATTGTCGGCAGTCAAATTGTCGGCAGTCAAATTGTCGGCAGTCAAATTGTCCGCAGTCATTTTGTTCAGTCATTTTGTCGGCAGTCAAATTGCTCGGCAGTCAAATTGTCCGCAGTCAAATTGACCGCAGTCAAATTGTGGCAGTCAAATTGTGGCAGTCAATTGTCGTGCACCCGGTTGGAAGCAAGTGTTGACAGATTGCGAAATAAAAATTGACTTGCATATGTGTACATACTTTGTAACATTGTAGAAAATCGCCTTGTCAATATCTCCTTCTCGTGAGCATGACGAAATTCGGGAACAAGGAAATGTAACACGATTCGGAGTAAGACCGCATTCCGGTATGGTTAACATTTCGTTCGATTATTTTAACTGCTTCAACAACTCTCCCTCTTACAGCTGCAACACTGGTTGAATTTTTAATCAGCCTAAAAGCGGAAAAGCACGTTGAAACAAAGGTTGCAATAAGTTTGAGAAGATCCAGCGCAGCTGATAAAATCAACAGGACATTTTGATCTCTGTGTAAAAATACTTATGCTATTTAAACAAGACGATGCTATCCAAGTTTATATATTACTATATAACCCAATGCACAATTGAGGTTTAGTAAGTCAAGAAACCGACTGTCTAGTTAGTACGAGTACATGACTTCCCTATAGCACTTATTAATTAGCATATTTATAGAACTTCACAGTGTATTTCTCATGCACATCTATTCGATAATTTCAATTAAAGTTAGTTTATTAAAATATAAAGATAAATCCCCAAAAAACCACCGTTTACCCGTACATACTAACGTTACTACTCAGTTGACTGAATGCAGCACAGTAGTAAAGAAAGAACGCATAACAAATTATCATTTTTTAATAATGCGACAAAAAGCGAAAAAAATAAATATTTATTTTGTGTTAAGACTTGCCATCAGTAGAGTTCGAATACAGTTAATGGAACGAGTTCAAAAAACCAGTGTTTCATATATGAAACAAATTATATTATATATTATTCACTATATCAACTGTTAATAGCGTTGGCGTTTAATAAACAAGCACAAAATATAATAAAATATACACTTTCTGGTAAGTACACTCAGTACTAGTGTTTACGGAACAACAGATAACAGTATTAAACGCACACACATATAATTGATCCACTGAGAAAAATGAACAAATATCACATAGAAAATTCTTTCTATTCAAAATACATGTCATGAATTTATAAATGAAAAAAAACTACACCAATTTTGTTTTTTACTTGTTTCCACAACAGAATATAAACGAGTGTCTATTGCATTATTAAAGAAAATCGTAGTTAGGAACCGAAACCTTTAAATTTGTTCTATAAGAAAGTTGGGCCTCAAAAGTAAGCGCAGTTGAATAACGTTCAAGAAGAAATTTTAAATGAGCTTGTACTGAGGACAGAGGTTTGACTGGGAGCGGGTGTACATTGTTGGGGGTGGGGTAGGGTTTATTAATGTTTGACTGGGAGCGGGTGTACGAGCTACATTGTGGGGAGTGGGGGTAGGGTTTATTGAGGTTTGACTGGGAGCGGGTGTACATTGTTGGGGGTGGGGTAGGGTTTATTGAGGTTTGACTGGGAGCGGGTGTACATTGTTGGGGGTGGGGTAGGGTTTATTGAGGTTGGACTGGGAGCGGGTGTACATTGTTGGGGGTGGGGTAGGGTTTATTGAGGTTGGACTGGGAGCGGGTGTACATTGTGGGGGTGGGGTAGGGTTTATTGAGGTTGGACTGGGAGCGGGTGTACATTGTGGGGGTGGGGTAGGGTTTATTGAGGTTTGATTGGGAGCGGGTGTACATTGTGGGGGTGGGGTAGGGTTTATTGAGGTTTGATTGGGAGCGGGTGTACATTGTGGGGGTGGGGGTAGGGTTTGCCGAGGCATGGCTGGGAGCTAGTGTACATCAAGACGTTAAAAACGTATGCTCTGACCTTCAAAAGCCATGCAAAAGTATATGATCAATCAAAGGTAAATTTTTTTTGTGTTTGTGGCTGTAACAATGAGATAAAAGTTAAATTGACCATAATTTGCTGAAATAATATTAAAATAAAAATTCTTGTCACTAAACAAAAATTGACAAGCACAAAGTTAGCACAAGTTGGCACACTGACACCAATATGGAATTAAAATGAACTATAACGTACGACGTAATTCGAATTTTAAGTCTCACTAAATACTTTTTAAAAAACAATGAACACATCAGTAGTGTAAACCGCAGTTTGGCAAGGAAAAATCTATCATTGTTAGTTACTTGTACATAGTGAACTTATTTTGCTATCGGAATAAATATCATGGTCAGGGTCATGCCAGTTGAATAATACTAGACAATTGGACAAAAAATTAAGCAAGGAAAATACACTCAATGAAAACACACCTAGCGACCAAAAAGGACAAAAAGACCACTTACAAAAAGACCGCACAATATAAAGGAAGCAAACAAAAATTGGTAACGAAACCAGAGGACAATTGGAAGACAGGAACTGCAAAAAACACAACGAAAAGGAAATTAAAAAGTCGCCTCAATGTGTACTAGCCTACTTACTGAGGGGCACAAGTAGCATAGATCGAGTAAGAGTATATAATGGATTAAATAGAAATATTAATAGACGAGCTGGCACTAAAATAACGCAGAAATTGTTGTGACGCCAGAGAATAACCACAGACAGAACTCAGAATTGGGATCCAACTACCTGAAGACTAACATTATTAGTATATTAATATTATAATATTACACTCAGTAACGAGAAAAGTTATCATAATTGAGGTATTCAACAAGCGCAACCAGATTGCTTCCCAGAGCCGACGTTTCTCTTGTTGCTGCGTTTAATTGGCAGCTGGCTTTTGTCTACAGACTGTTCGATGCGCAGCATGACCAGATCCAGCAGCTTCTCAACAGCATCTGTCACCTTATAGCCAGTGGCGGCGCTGGTCTCCACGTACGGGATGCTGCGCAGGAATAGACAAGATATTGGTGCGTTTGTTATTGTGGTACATTGGAGTGGTTGGCCTACATTGGGGGTGGTTGTTTTATGTACATTGGGGTGGTTGGTCTATGTACATTGGGGTGAGTGGTTTTATGTACATTGGGGTGGTTGGTTTATGTACACTGGGGTGGTTGGTCTATATACATTGGGGTGGTTGGTCTATGTACATTAGGGTGGTTGGTCTATGTAGATTAAGGGTGGTTGGTCTATGTACATTGGGGTGGCTGATCTTTGTAGATTAGGGAGGTTGGTCTATGTACATTGGGGTGGTTGGTCTTTGTAGATTAAGGAGGTTGTTCTATGTACATTGGGGTGGTTGGTCTATGTAGATTAGGGAGTTTGGTCTATGTACATTGGGGTGGTTGGTCTATGTAGATTAAGGGTGGTTGGTCTATGTACATTGGGGTGGTTTATCTTTGTAGATTAGGGAGGTTGGTCTATGTACATTGGGGTGGTTGGTCTATGTAGATTAGGGAGGTTAGTCTATATACATTGGGGTGTTTGATCTTTGTAGATTAGGGTGGTTGGTCTATTTAGATTAATGGTGGTTGTACACTATGTACACTAGGGTTTTATCTATGTACATTATCGCCTATGCACATTAGGGTGCTGGTTTATGTACAGCGGACTGGGTGATTAACCATGATCAACTGAAACAAGCATTAAATAGTTGGTTTTTGGCAGAGTTTAGGGCACTAAAAAGTTATAATAAAAATGACAATAATAGTAAACTCACTTCAACTCGTCGGCAAGTTTCTGGGCCTCCTCGCTACTGACAACTCGCTGGCTCTCTAAATCTCTCTTGTTGCCAACTAGGATGATGTCCGGTCGCTCGCAATAAGCATTAGTCTGGAGCAGGGTTAGCCAATTGCGAATGTCCATGAAGCTCTGATTTGAGGTCAAATCGAACACCAATAGAAAACCCATCGCGTCGCGAAAAAAAGCCGTGCTTAGAGATCTGAATCGCTCTTGGCCGGCTGTGTCCCTGCGAATGGAAAATTATTTAAATGAAAAAATAAATTACGGTTATAATGAGACGCTAATGCTACTCAAAGTAATTGATATGGCTATTAACAAGCTAATAAAAGTTAATAAAATGAAGATAAATTAGTATAATTGCAGATAGAATGATCATGAACCAATCAGGGGAAAGTAAACCCCAAACTCCTGCCCCGATATCTCCATTGACCAATCAGAGATCAGTAAACCCCGAACTCCTGCCCCGATTTATCCATTGACCAATCAGAGACTAGTAAACCCCAAACTCCTGCCTTAATCTTTAAATTGACCAATCAGAGAGCAGCAAACCAAAAACCTTTTCCCCGATTTCTCCATTGATCAATCAGAGAGCAGTAAACCCCAGACCCTTGTCCCGATCTCTCCATTGACCCATCAGAAAGCAGCCAACCCCAAACCCTTGCCCCGATCTCTCCATTGACCAATCAGAGAGCAGTAAACCCCAGACCCTTGTCCCGATCTCTCCATTGACCCATCAGAAAGCAGCCAACCCCAAACCCTTGCCCCGATCTCTACATTGACCAATCAGAGAGCAGCAAACCCTAAACCCTTGCCCTGATCTCTCCATTGACCAATCAGAGAGCAGCAAACCCTAAACCCTTGCCCTGATCTCTCCATTGACCAATCAGAGAGCAGCAAACCCTAAACCCTTGCCCTGATATCTCCATTGACCAATCAGAGAGCAGCAAACCCTAAACCCTTGCCCTGATATCTCCATTGACCAATCAGAGACCAGCAAACTCCAAACCCTTCCCCGATCTCTCCATTAACCAATCAGAGACTAGCAAACCTCCTATGAGCCTATACTATTTTAAAGTTATTTAAATATCAAAATAAATAAAAACATAAAATCGATCTACTAACCAAAGCTGCAAATGCACTCGTTGAGACTCGCCAATAACACCATCGGACACTTGCGATCGGTGAATAACTCGCTTCTGTCGAAAGTCGATGCCAACTGTGCTGACAAATTTGGGATTGAAAGTGCCGTCAGTGTACTGATACAGCAGGGCGGTCTTGCCAACACCGGAATTTCCCAGAGCCAGCAGCTTCACCAGATAGTCATAGTCGTCAGCAAACTTGCCCTGACTTGAGTTAGTGTCAGCTTGTTGAATCATTGAATCCCCCATTGCTATTGTAGTTTGATAGTCACTGGCTGAGTCACATGCATTGAAGAAAATCAATACACAATAAAGAGCTATACAAGTATTAAAGACTAGTAGCCTACTGCATGACCATTCGATTAGCCTAATGACCATTTGATTAGCCTACTGTATGACAATTTGATTAGCCTACTAACCATTTGATTAGCCTACTGTATGACCATTTGATTAGCCTACTGTATGACCATTTGATTAGCCTACTGTATGACCATTTGATTAGCCTACTGAATGACCATTTGATTAGCCTACTGTATGACCATTTGATTAGCCAACTGTATGACCATTTGATTAGCCTACTGTATCACCATTTGACTAGCCTACTGTATGACCATTTGATTAGCCTACTGTATGAGCACCGGAGTAGCGTAGCCTAAACAAGCCATATTAGCCATGAGACAAAAAAGTAGTTTAGATAAGCAGATTCTGTACATAAACAGTTGGTCTAAATTTATTGCGTATAAATGCAAAAACTATTCACACTTCAATTTTCGATACGAATTCACAAAGCAATATAAAAAGAGCAGGCAAAGAAAGAGTGAACTCGCGTAAAAATGTTCAGCTTAACATGACTGACCAAGGAGGAACTCGCAGGAAAAAATGCTAAAAAGTTAAAGCATGATAGCTACGATAAAAAATAAGCTGAATACAAAGTCAATTGCTGTGAACAGACGTCATGCTAACATCAGCGCTAGCCGCCAAGTTTACATCCTCCACGGCTTTGTCGAGATTGGCATCTGCGGATTCCGGCTCGAACCCGATTGATTTAGCGGCATCGTCGTCGAATATTTCTGCAGAGGATTCAAATTCTTGGACTCCATCAGGTGAGGACAGAGGTGCGCTAAAAATAGGGAAGAAGCATGTAAAAATTGTGCGGATGGGGGCTTGTACCAGGGTACATTTTTCTAGACGGAGGGAGGGTTCGGAAAGGGAAGAGTGTACATTGGGCTGAGAGGGGTTCGGAAAAGGAAGAGTGTACATTGGGCTGAGAGGGGTTCGGAAAGGGAAGAGTGTACATTGGTCTGAGAGGGGTTCGGAAAGGGAAGAGTGTACATTGGTCTGAGAGGGGTTCGGAAAGGGAAGAGTGTACATTGTGCTGAGGCGGGGGTTCGGAAAGGGAAGAGTGTACATTGTGCTGAGGCGAGGGTTCGGAAAGGGAAGAGTGTACATTGGGCTGGGAGAGGGGTTCGGAAAGGGAAGAGTGTACATTGTGCTGGAAAGAGAGGGCTTCAATGGGAAGGGCAGAGTGTACATTGTGCTGGGGAGGGAAGGTTTCGATAGGGGCAGAGTGTACATTGTGCTGGGGAGGGAGAGTTTCGATGGGGAGGGGCAGAGTGTACATTGTGCTGGGGAGGGAGAGTTTCGATGGGGAGGGGCAGAGTGTACATTGTGCTGGGGAGGGAGAGTTTCGATGGGGAGGGGCAGAGTGTACATTGTGCTGGGGAGGGAGGGTTTCGATGGGGAGGGGCAGAGTGTACATTGTGCTGGGGAGGGAGGGTTTCGATGGGGAGGGGCAGAGTGTACATTGTGCTGGGGAGGGAGGGTTTCGATGGGGAGGGGCAGAGTGTACATTGCGCTGGGAAGTTTGACAGAAAGCACATCAAGGCAAGAGATGAATGAAATGGTGGAATAGAGTGTACTTTCTATAGGAATGGTAGATCACAATAAGCTCATAAAAGGACGAAAACAACTCACGACTGCAGCTCCTGGATAGACTCCATTGGCTTGTATTCAACTAACAAGCGTTGTAGCAGAGGTGGCGCCATTCGTTTTCGAGGACTTTGCGGATTCGGTGACACGTGAAGGTCAGTCAATCGAGGAGTCGTATCGAACGTTGTTATTTGAGTCTGGCATGTAGTAACGGAAACGCTAGTCAGGACTGACAAAGATGACAAGTTTTTGACAGCTGTAATGAATAAATTAATACAGGCGTTAGAGTCCAGCCTATTGATCTTAAAACTGTCAGTAGAAAAAAATTGCGCAAACCACTTGCCGTTCAATTTCTCTGCTAGTCGCTTGCTTCTGATTATTTCAGGCGACGATGCTACAAGCGATAGGCGACGTCGCTTGGCCGCTGGTGAAGAGGAGCGAAAGATCGGCGACTGATTAGCTGGAGCGTCCCGCATTCGCCTGAATAATTTAGTTAATATTTGGTAATATGGGATGAAGTGTAAATCTAGCCAACATCATATGGATTGCTAATCTAGCCAACATTATATGGATTGCTAATCTAGCTAACATCATATGGATTGCTAATCTAGACAACATCATATGGATTGCTAATCTAGCCAACATTATGTGGATTGCTAATCTAGCCAACATCATATGGATCGCTAATCTAGCCAACATCCTATGGATTGCTAATCTAGCCAACATCATATGGATTGCTAATCTAGCCAACATCATATGGATCGCTAATCTAGCCAACATCCTATGGATTGCTAATCTAGCCAACATCATATGGATTGCTAATCTAGCCAACATCATATGGATCGCTAATCTAGCCAACATCCTATGGATTGCTAATCTAGCCAACATCATATGGATTGCTAATCTAGCCAACACCATATGGATTGCTAATCTAGCCAACATCATATGGATTGCTAATCTAGCCAACATTATGTGGATTGCTAATCTAGCCAACATCATATGGATTGCTAATCTAGCCAACATCATATGGATTGCTAATCTAGCCAACATTATGTGGATTGCTAATCTAGCCAACATTATGTGGATTGCTAATCTAGCCAACACCATATGGATTGCTAATCTAGCCAACATTATGTGGATTGCTAATCTAGCCAACATCATATGGATTGCTAATCTAGCCAACATCATATGGATTGCTAATCTAGACAACATCATATGGATTGCTAATCTAGCCAACATTATGTGGATTGCTAATCTAGCCAACATCATATGGATTGCTAATCTAGCCAACATTATATGGATTGCTAATCTAGCCAACATCCTATGGATTGCAAATTTAGCCAACATCATATGGATTGCTAATCTAGCCAACATCATATGGATTGCTAATCTAGCCAACATCATATGGATCGCTAATCTAGCCAACATCATATGGATCGCTAATCTAGCCAACATCCTATGGATTGCTAATCTAGCCAACATCATATGGATTGCTAATCTAGCCAACATCATATGGATCGCTAATCTAGCCAACATCCTATGGATTGCTAATCTAGCCAACATCATATGGATTGCTAATCTAGCCAACATCATATGGATCGCTAATCTAGCCAACATCCTATGGATTGCTAATCTAGCCAACATCATATGGATTGCTAATCTAGCCAACATCATATGGATCGCTAATCTAGCCAACATCCTATGGATTGCTAATCTAGCCAACATCATATGGATTGCTAATCTAGCCAACATCATATGGATCGCTAATCTAGCCAACATCCTATGGATTGCTAATCTAGCCAACATCATATGGATTGCTAATCTAGCCAACATCATGTCATAGCTAATCCACAGCCGTATTACCTAAGAACCAGCCGATTGTTGTCAAGCTGCCAGTTATAAGTACAATCTTGCCCAGTCATTAGCAGAGCAAGTCATGCAGTTAGTCTTGTCACGTTTATTTGTCTGAAAAAAGTGTAAACTATTAGTAAGTAACTGTAACATACCAGTAAATAGTAATATGAAGCTAAATCGTGAAGACTTTAATTGTAAGCTCGGAACGCTAGCCTAGAAGCGCCATGTAAATGAGAACAATTTGCAATAAACAAAAATTAAACCAAGGGAACAGACAGAAAATCAGGCTTAGAAAAATTCGCAAGTAAAATGAGACTTACACCGTGCGAAATAGCGAATAACTAATTAACTAACAGTAGAAGCACAGAAAGATCTGGCAAACCCCGCTACCGGTAATGAGAAGCGATTGTATAAAGGTCAAGAGATCAACATGAGACCGCAATCTATTCACTGTATGAGCTTGCTTGAAGAGAGAAAACAAGAGATATGGACAGAATGGCAGACAGACACAAGTCAGACAGACAGACAGACAGACACAAGTCAGACAGACAGACAGACAGACAGACAGACAGACACAAGTCAGACAGACAGACAGACAGACAGACAGACAGACACTAAGACAGACAGGCAGACACTAAGACAGACAGGCAGACACTAAGGGCGGAGAAAGAAACAGGCACAGACGGGCAGCTACCAAAACTAGCTATAATAATAAGATTACAAACGGACAATGCAAATAAAATAAGAGTAAGTTGGCTTAGCTAATAAAGCAGCTTCTAAAGCCGATTTGAAGCAAATACTTTAGCAGTGTGGAATGCACAACTGTATTTCTTGTGCCAAAATTAATAAATATAATTTGCAACACATATTAATATGTAAATATGTAATAATAATAATAATAATAAGCAAGTCTTAATAGCAGTCGCAATGCAAAACAAGTGTTAAACGTGCATAGAAACCGGTATGCACACACACGAAACAAACAATGGCGTCGGTTTATCGGGAGGGGTGCTAATTTTTTTTTGACGCTTTAATCGTGACAACACAACGCCGGCTGGGTAAGTAAAGATCTGCAAATTTCATTTCCTTTCAAACGAATAGTTTCACCTGGAATGCAACTGGAACGCAACAGTGTAACAGGAACAGAAGCAGCAATTAAGTTATAAAGAATCAGATTTATCAGACAGATGGGGCCTTGTAGTGTTTCTTTTCGCGAGCAACTGGAAATCAAGGCGGCAGACAGGATCGAGCAGCACCATTTCGACATTTATTTTCGTCGGGGGAGCCCTGAAATTAATGGCCTTGAAACATTTTTAGCTAGCGTACCCATAAAGCTTGCGCGACCTTGAAGACTTAATTTCAATTGGCTCGTTAAACTAACACGCGCAGAGTGAATGCGCTGTGTTGCTATTTTTAGCTTATTGGGTGGGAATCACCCCGCAGTTTCTTATATAAGGTCGAAACAGACAAACAAGTTGCTATTGGTTCAAAGCAGTCACGTGACAACTTTTTCAACCAATAGTAGTGTTCCACTAAAAAGGGAAATCAGATGAGAACGCTAGATTTTGTAAGATTTGACGAATTCGAATACTATACAAGTGAATGATGAACATCGAGGCTACAAAACTTATCCGTTTAGTAGATCAACAAAAAGAGGAAAAAGCATTGCAACGGAACGGCAGTTAAACTGAAGTACAAACTACAGCATACACACATATATCAAGCACTAAACAGCCAGACTGCATAAATGTAACTTCAAACTAGAAATAATCGTAAACAGTACAATCATTACAAACAGATATTAGATGGAAAATTACAAAGGCTATTAAAAAAGGGACATTGGACCCGAAAACGGAGAGTTAACGATTTACATTAAGGCAACAATATCCACTCGTAGATACAATTGATATGCTCAATTTTTTGCTAATTATTAAAAAACCCGAACGCATCAGCGCTTGATTATTAATAAAAAATCGCTCGATCAAAGACGCGACGTGCATTAAGTAATCAGCCAAATAATTTCAATAGGTAGTCAAATGCCTTTGTTAAACATTTTTATAATAGAAAAAAGACAATTTTTTAAAAGTGCACAAAACGCAAAATAAATAGATATGGCACCCAAAGTATTATTTTCAAAAAATAAGGAATGAACAAAGTTGAAGAATCAACCGCATGCTTATAACAAAATAGACTTATCTTATTTCAACGAGAACTATTTCGGAAATAGACAGATAGACTTTCTAGGCTAATATAAAATTGCGATATGTACGAGTTTTATTATGATTAGATAAAATGATTTGCTAAGCAAAATTGGCGTTGTTGATCAAAATAACCATTAAAGCTACAAAGATATTGAGGCTACTAAGGAACTGTTTTGCATATAAGGTCAGAATTTATTGAGGCACAAGGCATGCACTAATTTGAATAGAATTGATTCACAATTCTCACATTTTTAACAGTTGTCACCGAGTAGAGCTTCACGATATGCGCTTATTACAAACAGAAACTCATCATAGTTTGCGATGGCGATGTTGCACTCGTTATGAGATGGGTAATCCCAGGAGACTAAATATAGAATCAAAAGAATCCCAGAGTATCAGTATAAACCTCGGAATATTATAGAAAAGAACTTAAAAAAGGAATCATCAGAACTACAGAAGGAAATCCCCAGGAAACTACAGAAGGCAATCCCCAGGAAACTACAGAAGGGAATCCCCAGAAAACTACAGAAGGGAATTCCCAGAAAATTACAGAAGGAAATCCCCAGGAAACTACAGAAGGGAATACCCAGGAAACTACAGAAGGAAATCCCCTGGAAACTACAGAAGGGAATCCCCAGAAAACTACAGAAGGGAATTCCCAGAAAACTACAGAAGGCAATCCCCAGGAAACTACAGAAGGGAATCCCCAGAAAACTACAGAAGGGAATTCCCAGAAAACTACAGAAGGAAATCCCCAGGAAACTACAGAAGAGAATACCCAGGAAACTACAAAATGGAATCCCTAAGAAACTACAATAGCGAATACCCAGAAAACCACAGAAGGGAATCCCCAGAAAACTACAAAAGGGAATTCCCCGTAAACTACAAAAGGGATCTCCCAAGAAACTACAAAAGGGATTACCTAAGAAGCTAATAAAAAAGGGATTACCTAAGAAGCTAATAAAAAAGGGATTACCTAAGAAGCTAATAAAAAAGGGATTACCTAAGAAGCTAATAAAAAAGGGATTACCTAAGAAGCTTAAAAAGGTATTACCCAAGAAACTAAAAAAGGGATTACCTAAGAAGCTTAAAAAGGTATTACCCAAGAAACTAAAAAAGGGATTCCCAGAAAACTTCCAAAGAGAGTCCCAAAGAAACTAAAGAAGGAAATCCCGTAGAAAAACAATAGAGAATCCTGCAAAGGTATGAAACTAAAAATAGTATCTATATAAACTATTAAAAGTGTAGCATAGAGACACCTATGCATAGACTGTTAAGCTAACTACAATTGTAAAGCAAATAAAACTACACTAGTAGTATATCAATTCGCTACGAGGCGATACTTTATACATGAAAGGCCATAAATACATTCGCAAGTACGATCAGAACACGGAATTTGCCAGCAAATATTAAAATTGATTTGTTATTAGCAAAGTCAGAATCAACCGAGGGCAAAGCAAATCGCTGGCTGTTGAGGCACAATTGCGGAGGGCGTGTTAACTTTACAAAGCCACTTTACAAAATTATATAGTCTGCAGTATCCACAGGACAGACAGCCGCAGGGTTACACGGTGGCATCCGACACCAGTCGACCAGCGCCGGCAGTCTTCCCAATATGTTGTCGGTGGTCCGAGTCGTCTACTAAATCGACATCGACATCGTCAGGCGAGGACGGCCTCGGATCTGGCAGCCGGTCCGACGATTGACTATTACTAAGACGTCCCGAGTTCGAATCCAACAGATCGGCTTCCGCTTTGCGCAGTCGATCGTCCACGAGTTCTCGCTCATGCCGGAGATGTTCGAGATTGCTCTGCGATTCGCGGCTGAGTCGTTCGACAGTTAGGCTGAGCTGTTCGACGTCTTGAAGGAGACGGTCGTGTTGCTGCTGCTGCTGCTTGTCTGAAAGTTCCGGTTCGACTCCGTCTGTCAGGTCTGAAATGGAATATTGATATCAGCAAGGGATTTTGGCTTGAAATTTTATTCAGCACACCTATAGACTCTCAATTGAGCACTCCCATAGACTCTCAATTGAGCACTCCCATAGATTCTCAATTGAGCACACCCATAGATTCTCAATTGAGCACTCCCATATACTCTCAATTGAGCACACCCATAGACTCTCAATTGAGCACACCCATAGACTCTCAATTGAGCACTTCCATAGATTCTCAATTGAGCACACCTATAGACTCTCAATTGAGTACACCCAAAGACTCTCAATTGAGCACTCCCATAGACTCTCAACTGAGTACACCCAAAGACTCTCAACTGAGTACACCCAAAGACTCTCAATTGAGCACGCCCATAGACTTTCAATTGAGCACACCCATAGACTCTCAATTGAGCACACCCATAGACTCTTAATTGAGCACTCCCATAGACTTTCAATTGAGTACACCCATAGACTCTCAATTGAGCACACCCATAGACTCTCAATTGAGCACACCCATAGATACTCAATTGAGCACACCCATAGACTCTCAATTGAGCACACCCATAGACTCTTAATTGAGCACTCCCATAGACTCTCAATTGAGTACACCCATAGACTCTCAATTGAGCACACCCATAGAATCTCAATTGAGCACTCCCATAGATACTCAATTGAGCACTCCCATTAGATTGTAATTTAGTTCCCCTCACCCTTCTCAGCATCAGTCGCATCCGTAGCCTCATCCGTAGTCTCAGTCGCAGTCAGCTCTTCTCTCGACGTAGCCGCCGTTTCAGCCGATTCCGCAGCCAGGCGCCGATCAATCTCAGCGTCGATGTCTCTCTCGCGATACTGCGGCTGAGCTGCGGCAGCTCTAGATGGTGGTGAGCCATCATCGTCACCAGCAGCCGCTGCCACAGCCTTCGCCTCTGTCATCAATTCGTGCACAACCTCCCTTACCCGACGTCGATCAGCCTCAGGATCGGGTGGTTGCTGCTGCTGAGGATTCGCTGTATCGGTATCGGTAGGATTAGCAGACGCTTCATCTTCAGCCTCCGACAGTTGAGGCACGCACTGATCGGCAATTTCCCAATCGGTGAAGAGCCAGTCTCTGAACTGTATAATAGACTTAGTGAGTTTAATGAGCAGAGCTGAATGCATCAGCATATTCTCTTGGGTGCGCTGGCCAAACAGAGACGGAGCGAACACCATGGCTAGGTTATAAAACTGCATACGATTGTAGGCGCTATACTGGCTAACTAAACCAAGGTGATTAACCAGGTATTGCAAGGTAAGCCGGTGACACCTGTGCTGCGGATGGTCAGTGTGCTCTTCCATAACGCCTAAGAGTCTGTGCAGCTTCAACATTCGATTCCGGTGATCGGATAGTTTCTGTGTAACGATGAATTCGTTATAATAGATAGCCGGTATCAGAGGATCGGGCAGTTGCAATAGGAACCGCTTGAGCACGCTAGCAACAACATTGTATTCAAGCCACAGTTCACAGTTGGGATTCAGATCTTGCACAGGCTTGGACAGTTCAGCTTCTAGAGCTTCGATATTGCGAGAATTGCCGCTAATCCTGTAGATCCCTTCGCGTCTGATTGCGCCGCACTCGATGACCCGGCAGCACAGTTGCACTATTAAGGGGACACCGTTAGATCCCTTTGGGCAGCGGTGTAGCGGTAGGCCGAAACTGCCCGACGCTACCGCTGACACCGCGGGAGGCTCCGGTGATCGGGGCGGATTGTACACCAGGTGCAACGGCTGCTGCTGCTGTTGCTGCTTGGCGTCTTTGGCTCGCCAGAGTCTGTCGCCGAAATTTTTAAACAATTTCAAGCCGCTCTGCTTTGGCGAATTGCCCGATGCATCGTCCAGACTGCCGGCGGTTGCCGCCGAGTGGAGCAGCATGAATTGCTGCTGCTGCTGCTGCTGCTGCTGCTGGGAGAGCTGGCGAACCTTGGGAAAATTGTGCAGCCTCTCCTAGAAGATGTTAAATGGTTACGAATAACTTATTAAGATGTTAAATGTTAAATGGACACGAATAACTTGGGATTCAACCGCTCTTAAGACCGCTACCCTCCCTGATCCTTCAGTGCATGCCGCTAGACTCCCTGATCCTTCAGTGCATGCCGCTAGACTCCCTGATCCTTCAGTACATGCGGCTACCCTCCCTGATCCTTCAGTGCATGCCGCTACCCTCCCTGATGCTTCAGTGCATGCCGCTACCCTCCCTGATGCTTCAGTGCATGCCGCTACCCTCCCTGATGCTTCAGTGCATGCCGCTACCCTCCCTGATCCTTCAGTGCATGCCGCTAGACTCCCTGATCCTTCAGTGCATGCCGCTAGACTGCCTGATCCTTCAGTACATGCCGCTAGACTCCCTGATCCTTCAGTGCATGCCGCTAGCCTCCCTGATCCTTCAGTACATGCGGCTAGACTCCCTGATCCTTCAGTGCATGCCGCTACCCTCCCTGATGCTTCAGTGCATGCCGCTACCCTCCCTGATGCTTCAGTGCATGCCGCTACCCTCCCTGATCCTTCAGTGCATGCCGCTACCCTCCCTGATGCTTCAGTGCATGCCGCTAGCCTCCCTGATCCTTCAGTGTATGCCGCTAGACTCCCTGATCCTTCAGTGCATGCCGCTACCCTCCCTGATCCTTCAGTGCATGCCGCTAGACTCCCTGATCCTTCAGTGCATGCCGCTAGCCTCCCTGATCCTTCAGTACATGCGGCTAGACTCCCTGATCCTTCAGTGCATGCCGCTACCCTCCCTGA
>NIVC01002725.1:122500-146373 GCA_002269645.1 Macrostomum lignano
TGGGATCACACTGAAGGATGGGATCACACTAAAGAATGGGATCACACTGAAGGATGGGATCACACTGAAGGATGGGATCACACTGAGGGATGGGATCACACTGAGGGATGGGATCACACTGAAGGATGGGATCACACTGAGGGATGGGATCACACTGAGGGATGGGATCACACTGAAGGATGGGATCACACTGAAGGATGGGATCACACTAAAGAATGGGATCACACTGAAGTATGGGATCACACTAAAGAATGGGATCACACTGAAGGATGGGATCACACTGAAGGATGGGATCACACTGAGGGATGGGATCACACTGAAGGATGGGATCACACTGAAGGATGGGATCACACTAAAGAATGGGATCACACTGAAGGATGGGATCACACTGAAGGATGGGATCACACTGAGGGATGGGATCACACTGAAGGATGGGATCACACTAAAGAATGGGATCACACTAAAGAATGGGATCACACTGAGGGATGGGATCACACAGGTTAAAGCTCACCCGACGTCGACGCCGAAGTCGCAACAACGGCGCCCTCCGCTTCAGCGTCGCCGTCCTCATCATCATCGTCAATGTCGCCGGGACCGCAGATTGGTGCAGCTGGCGTCGCCTGTAACGGAGTCGAAGATTTCGACAGAGACCTCCTAGGCTGAGTGGCGTAGATGCCGCCACCGCTGCTGCTAGACTGCGGCAGCTGCCTCTGCTGCTTCTGATGTCGTCGTTGTCGTTCAGTAGTTGGCGATCCAGACGCCAGCACATCGACAATGGGATCCTCGTCGAACTCTCTTATGTACATCGGCGAAGAGATTGGCGACCGTGCGGCCAGTTGGAGCGAGCGCGAACTGCCGGAGATTCGAGCGGCGCTTAACAGATCCGGACTGCTGGCGTTGGTGCTGGTGAGCACGGGCGAGTAGCCACGCTTGAGCACCACCTTGGGCGAGGGCGTTGCCAGGGCGGCGCGGTCGGGCGTGTACCGCCGGCCTTTCCGGATGATCCGCGGGCCGGCTTCGTCACCCTCCGCGGCGTCAACCTCAGCGGAGATCGGGTTGTCTTCGACACTGTCGGTCTGCAGTAATTTTTTTAATTTCAAGATGTACTTTAATAGACTGCTAGGCAGGTATTCTTCCATGTAATGGGAGCTGCGCTCGATTAAAAATCTACACGGTGAGTGCTCAATTGAGAATATATGAGAGTGCTCAAATGAGAATATATGAGAGTGCTCAATTGAGAGTCTATGGGAGTGCTCAAATGAGAATATATGAGAGTGCTCAATTGAGAGTCTATGGGAGTGCTCAAATGAGAATATATGAGAGTGCTCAATTGAGAGTCTATGGGAGTGCTCAATCGAGAGTATATGGGAGTGCTCAATTGAGAATCTATGAGAGTGCTCAATTGAGAATCTATGGGAGTGCTCAATTGAGAATCTATGGGAGTGCTCAATTGAGAATCTATGAGAGTGCTCAATTGAGAGTCTATGGGAGTGCTCAATTGAGAATCTATGAGAGTGCTTTATTGTGAATCTAATGGGAGTGCTCAATTGAGAATCTATGGGAGTGCTCAATTGAGAATCTATGAGAGTGCTCAATTGAGAATGTATGGGAGTGCTCAATTGAGAATCTATGGGAGTGCTCAATTGAGAATCTTTGAGAGTGCTTAATTATGAATCTAATGGGAGTGCTCAATTGAGAATCTATGAGAGTGCTTTATTATGAATCTAATGGGAGTGCTCAATGGAGAATCCATGAGAGTGCTCAATTGAAAATCTATGAGTGCTCAATTGAGAATAAATGAGTGCTATGGAAGAATCAATGGGAGAACGACAATAAATCGCAGAGCCATGGCATAGCCTACCTGACCGTCGTCGACATATTCAACAGAAACTGTGGGAGTGTTGCTAGCCGCAGCTGAACCTCTGCGGCGCGAGTGCTTACTTCTACGAGCTGTCGATGAGGCCGAAATCGAACCAGACGACGCCATGTCGTAGCAGGATCTGCTCATCGCCAAGGAGCCGGTTGAGGAGCTGGAAATGCCAACCCCAGCACTGCCGTTGCTGGCGCCGCTATCGAAATCTGTTGGTCCTGTCAGCAGTGTGAAAGCGATGCTGCCCTGGCTGCAATGGTTGAGGAATTGCGACGAATTCGAAATTAGATTGGGACATGCTTTGTGAATAATTACCATGCGATAATGACGAATCGTGTTTTTAGTAGTGAGAATTTTTAACGATTGGCGCCTGCTCTTTATGGGACTTTACATCTGTCTGTCTGACTGTTTGCCTGCCTGCCTACCTACCTATCTGTCTATATATCTATTTACGTTTATCTATCTATCTATCTATCTATCTATCTATCTATCTATCTATCTATCTATCTATCTATCTATCTATCTATCTATCTACAGATCAGTAGATACAGTAGCGCATGCTTGCACTGCAGCAGCAGCAGGAGCACATGATGCCGTGAATTTGGACGCGATGCAAAGCAACATGCAGAGGGCAGATGCGAAAGAAAACGACCCATAAAAGCATACACAAATTGTATGGAAACCCCAGCCTTCTGTGGGAACCAAAAGTGACTGTCTTCACTGCATCAGTAGAAATCTACTCGAGTATTTCTAGAAACAATTAATCATCGATCAATGTCGAAGCAAAGCGTATCTAGAAGAGATAGAAGCTAGAAGACAAGCCACAAAAGCAGGCAAACAAAACGGCAGTAGCAAACCAAAATCATGCTAAACCGCAGGCGTATAGAAAGAGCTTAGATTAGTGTTTTTCTCTCACTCAGCATTCTAGTTCTAATCGGTCGCATACTCAAAACTTGCCTATGTAGCTCTGAGGCCTGTGTACAGTTCGGGTGCAGACCCTGTTTCCCATTTACAGTTTGCTACAAGGAAAAAAGTCTGTCATGACTTTGAGAAAAAGCACAGACAGAGACAGACACCCACACGCGCAAACAGATAGTTTAGATAGATAGCGATTCGACTTTCAGTCAAGGAGTTCTAACCATAGCAACTGGGGCGGGACAGAGTTACTATGCATACGTATAGATAATAGAGCACTGCATTACCAGCAACATTTAGATAAACCGGATGCAATTATAACGTCATTAGTCACAAAGTTGGGCATTAAAATTATTGGCATCAGTAGTATCTCATTGACATTGAACTTTCATGCAGCAATTATATCGTCTATGATAATTACAGCTCCCATGCATATTGTCTATATACGTCAGATCCCTTACCAACCTAGAGAGTTTTGTTGTTGAAATTGTTGCTTCTGTTGAATATTCGTTTCTACCAGAGATAAAAATTATATGGTTGTACTTTGTAGAAACGTAGTAGTAGTAGTATTGCTTTTGTCAGCCTAACTGAGAATAAAGCCACCCAAAATGAGAATCCTGCCTACGCTGACTGCGAAGGGCCTGGCTGCGTGCACCCTTAGTCTATGGGCCATAGACAATAAAGGACAAGCAAAGTGATAAAAAGCCATCCAATGTGAGAATCGATTGGTCTATGTGTCGTATTCTTTTATTTTTATACCTTCTGAGCCATATGACTAGCCAATAGCTTGAACGGAATAACGGAAACAGGAACACACTTTGCTTGTCCTTTATAGTCTATGGCTCATAGACTAGGCTGGACGCAGCTAGGCCCTTCGTATTCAGCGTAGGCAGGATTCTCACATTGGATGGCTTTTTATCACTTTGCTTATCCATTATAGTCTATGGCCCATAGACTAAGGCTGCACGCAGCCAGGCCCTTCGCAGTCAGCGTAGGCAGAATTCTCACTTTGGGTGGCTTTATTCTCAGTTAGGCTGACAAAACCTATAGTAGTAGTAGTAGTAGTAGTAGTAGTAGTAGTAGTAGTAGTAGTAGTATAAAGTGTAGTAGTAAAAATATCAGTAGTAGGATAACATTGACTAAACAGATTAAAATCATTTCAATCACATTTTTCACAATAACGGACAAAAAACAAGCCTAATGAAAACAGAATAAGAAACATTACCTGCTCTCAAGTACAGCTCGCAGCAGAGTTTCCGTCAGTCTGGCAGGCGAAGTGCCATTAATGGCGGTGACCAAATCGCCTGCGGCAATGCCAGCACGATCGGCGGGCCCATTTGGCAACACGGACGCTACAGGGACCCTGACATTGTGCGCTGTAGTTGATGTGTTGTTTGAGCAAGGGATGGCAGTGATGCAAATGAATGGATGTTTATTTTAACAAACCTAAAAATTGGATGCCTGAAGTGTAGATGGAGCTACTATTAAATTTAGGTTTTAGTTATGAAGTTTATGGCTTACACACTTCAATCTTGAGAAATAAGGGCGAGAAGCGAGAAGGGACGGGGTTGCAGCCTAGTGGTTAGAGTATCGGACTCATGGCTGAAAGGTCGGGGGTTTGATTCTCGACCCACTAGGAACAATTTGTGTCCTTGAGCAAGGCACTTAACTCTCTGCATTGCTTCAGTTCACCCAGCTGTAAAATGGGTGCCAGCATTAGCTGGGGTAATTGAGGCTGTGTGTGGCGACCCCCCAGTCCTTGGACTGAACAGCTATATGCAGCCTTGAGATGCAAAGCGCAATAGCTGCAGCTGAGCTGTTGGTTGCATATCTGCCCATTAGACAGGTGTAATAAATTATTATTATTTTTATGATTAGTACTCGTATTATGGCTTGTAAATGTAGATGCTAGTACCTTTGATACTGTGACATGCAATATCATTATTAAGCCAATATATAAAATATAATGCTATATTAAACAGTTTTTAAGTTGTTGTTAAAAACATAAGGCTAATTAAACTTACCTTGATTTCTGGCAAGTCCCAGAGAAATTCCATAACTAGCATCAGATGGAGACTTTGTAACAACAATAGTTTTCTCCATTTGTTACACCAAATAATTGAGTTACATTATAATCCATGCAATTTTGTTGGTTCATTTAAATTGATCAGATATTCAGAGTAACTTGGACTTTTTAAATAAGCTTAGATATGCTCTTATTAATATTAGACACCTAGTCTTTTAATTTTATATACTTCTATATGGCATTGCTAGATCCATAGCTATTAGAAAATTAGAAAAAAGAAAGCTATTAGTTAGGGTTCTAATGCTGGAACTCTAGCCATTGTCTATAGTTTTTAAATAAAAGCTTTTTTGATGAAAATTCCTATGCACATAGGCTTTTAAATATCTACACTGTGGATATTCTACCAATATATAGCTACACACTTAATGCATATAGCAAATTGCATACTACCTATCTTTGGAAGATATAGTTTAAAAATGTTAATATAAAAAATGTGCATAATAAAATATCAATGTGCATGGCATGCAATAAAAAGAAAGTCTAGTTGTCAGTGTGCACAATTGCCTTGCAATCTGCATTACAGTATGCATTTATATATAGGTAGGCTTATATATACATATTGGCTATATTGTTAGTTTAGTTTTACATTTTTAATTGAAAATTACATTACATAGTAAAAAGAAAAACCATAAAAGGTCCTTTATAGTTGCAATGCCTCATGGGCCCTATATGTAGAACATAACTATTGGCCATGCACTGCAGGCAACTTCTGTGGCAGCTAAAAAATGTTCCTGCATGTCTATAAGACTATGGGCCATTGCCTTAAATGGCTATTCACTGTCCATAGTTCAGATGGGAATATGTACACCAGGATTTCTCTTTGGGTCTTACCCTTTTTAGCATATATTAAGATATATCCTAGCATATATAACACAGTAGATACATTGTGTCAAATGACAATTGTTTTGAATTGGCACAGAAACCTAGTATACAAACAAATACAATCCACTTTGGTAATAGCCACTTTGGTAACTGCCATTTTGGTAACAAAAAATAACCACTTTGGTAATAGCCACTTTGATAACAACCAGTTTAGTAACATACATGCGCAACTTCTGAAATTACGCTGGCCGTGCGACTTAGTTTTCGATAAAAAATGCGACTTACCTATGAAAGAGCCAAGCAAAAACTTTAGGTAAACGGCAGGAGTAACTATAACCATATTTTTTAAAGCTAAATGCCTCGCCAGCTAATTAGTGCTGCGTGCAGATTCCGCGTTTTTATAACAGCTAATCAGTATGTCATCTAGTGGCGGCATGAAGCAATTAGTAAATTGTCAGTACAGTGTAGTGAGCATACTACAAAAGTCATGATTCATGAATGTCCAGAAGTAAGTGAAGTGAATACAGTGTGACCTATAGCTCAAGAACGATTTGCTAGACGATTTGGCATGGAAGATGAGAGCCCTGATTCAGATGGCTCATCAGATGCAGAATACGAATCCAGTAGAGATACAAGCTGTGAAAACCCACAGATTTTTAAACCACTGAATTCTAATTCCCGGAACTATTTTTGCATAGATTCTAAATTTGAAGTCATGCTCAAACAAAAACTTGTTAACAGTTAGGAAAAAGGCAAAGATGGGAGTAATGCATGTTAAACTAAGATTTGAGGCCTTTGCAAATTCTCTCCATTCCTCAATCTTCTCATCCTCTTTTTCTTTTCTCTCTCATCCCTTATCCCTTCTCTCTTTCCTCTCCTCTCTCCTCTCTTTCCTCTCCTCTCCTATCTCTTCTGTCTCCTCTCTACATTCTTATCTCTCCTCTCGTCTCTCTCCATTCCACTCTACTCTCTCATCTTATCTCTCCTCTCTTTTCTACTCTCTCATCTCTCCTCTCTTCACTCTCCTCTCATCTCCTCTTTATCCTCTCTTCTCTCATCTACTCTCTCCTCTTTCCTCTTTCCTCTCTTCTGATCTCATCCATCATCTTTTCTTTCCTCTTTCCTCTCATCTCCTCTTCTCTCTCATCTCTTTTTCCTCCCTCAGCTTTTCTCTCCTTTTCTATCTTTTCTCCCATCGCATCGCTCGCCTCTCCTCTGTTTGCTTATCTCTAATCTTCTATTCCCTCTACTTGGAAGTAAGAAAATATGCACATATTTTTGCTGAAGATAAGAGGAGAGAAGAGGGCATTGAGGAGAAAGGGTAGAGAGAAAGGGGGAGAAGAGAGGAGAGTAAAAATGAGAGGAGAGAGAAGAGGGAAAAGGGGGAGAGAGAGAGAAGAGGGGAGGCAAGGTAGAGAAGAAGAGAGAGATGAGAGTTGAAGAGACACCAACCTTGCTGGTTAGGAAGTTTCAAAGAACCCGAGGGGCGAGGGCCAGATAGAGGGGCTTCGCGAGCCGGAGTTTGCCAACCCCTGCTCCAGAGTTTAAGAAATCAATGGGAAACTGTTGACGCGGGCTTCTGATTTCAAAGATCTTGTCTGTGGTTGAAGGCTTCTATTCTGTTTTTGCTCTCCTGCCACACTTGCACCTACTACCCCCTGATTGCCTCTGATTGTGACTTACTTCCCTCTTATTGCGACTTAGTTGCTTCTTTTTGCGACTTACCTAATCCTTATGCGACTTACCTAATCCTTTTGCGACTTACCTAACCCTTTTGCGACTTACCTGATCCTTTTTGCGACATAGTTTGCTTCTTTTGCGACTTACCTGATTCCTGTTGCGACTTACCAGTACCTGATTATTTTTACAACTTAGTTTGCTTCTTTTGCGAATTGTTTTTCTTTTGCTTCACGATTTTCCCTGAACTGCCCTTTCTTTCGCTTTCCTCTTGCCTTTCTTGGTTCTTGTGTTTTTCTGTTTTTGGTTGACTCAATTTTGCGACTTACCCCTGGTCAGCCACGATTTACGGTGGCCAGATCGGCCAGGTCGGCCAGCAGTTGCGCATGTATGTTTAGTAACAAAGCAGATTTACAATTGTCAGCTTTATATCTTTATGGTAATTACCTTTTGCAACAAATAGTTTAATAATTAAAATCTTGAATATTCTATTACACCATGTATAATTTAATTTTCTAGTTGAACTGTATTAGGCCATAATTTGTTTAAATTTGCATGTTAACTTTATGAAAAAATTGAAGGCAAAGAAAATTAAGCAAAGGGCTAGATAATAAAAATTGAAAATTTGAAGTAATTAATGCAGGGAAAAAATTAGATTCTATAGTCTTAAGTAGTTATGTTAGATAATCTAATGTATATCATATTTGATCAATTACAAGATGTCTTAGTGCATGTATCTGAGGTATCTGGAAATTAAAATAGATGTGTAAAAATGCTTTTAAACAATTGTTAAACATATACAGATGTGCAGTTTTTTGCATCAATCTAAATCTCTTAAAATGTGCAAGAATATAGGCCTATCTTAAGACTTAAATATTTGGCAATCTTCAAGTTTCGTTCGTTAAATGATTTTTTCAATGATTTCTGAACTATCTTGCTCTGAGATGATTGTTTTCGAGCTCTCCAGTGTACCCAGCCCTTTCCTAGCTGAGAAAGTAGCAGCTTTGTTAATATTAACCTCTAAGGTATCATAAAGCCGGAAATATAAGATGCAAACAAGCAAAGCTAACATGTAACGCTGAGTACAAACAGACAGAAATAGTAACACAGTGGGGTACAGCAGGGGCAGTAGTAGCAGTCCAGTTCAGTAGCAACAGTTTAGCACATAGAACTCAATGCTTAGACATTATAGTAATGTGCGATCCAGTATAGGATGTTCCCAAATGGATTGACAGGGTGCAGACGGCGCCATATGAACTCATCCAGGTAGGTTTCAAACAGGGCCTGTGATGTACCGTGCATTGCCCTTAGCTTGGCCTTGCAGTGTGCCCAGGTGCCCTCGATTAGGTTTGTATGTACAGTTGGGTCTAGAGGGTTCATGAAGGCCAATTGGTAGTTCACCACCACCGCAGTTGGCCATAAGCCTGCCAGCCATCGGTAATAATCTGTGTACCAGGAAGCACATACTGCTGGATGATTGGCAGTAGTGTGGCAGCTGTCCTGTTGGGCACAGCAACTAAAGTTGCCTTCCTGGAACCACGCTCAACCATGCCCAACACCCATTGGCCTGGCCGATGTGCACCCTGGTGGTACTTACGATGGAAGAAGTACGACTCGTCCACTTCTACATCCCGGCCAGCACCACCAAGCTGCATCGGATGGTTTAATAGGTATTGGGCACAGACATCCCTAATGAAGTTCTGCCAGTCAACCGTAGACTGGGGACTAGACTGCATGGTAGTTGGTGCAAGCCCAAGCGTAGCCATCAGTAAAGCGGTCACCTTGACGGAGCTGCAGCCGAAGTTGAGTGGCCGGACAATTGGCACACACTTGCTGGTTGGCAATTAGATGGTATTTGGCCATCCAATTCATGGTATCCCTTGTTGTTGCCGTAATCACAGCCAGTTCCCGCATTGTCAAGGTGATGTTGCACAAAGCTGCAGCTGGTTGCACTTGTGCTACTGGTACAATAAAAGTGGGTGCCTCTGGTTGTCCTGCCATAGTATATTAGTCTTATAGTGTATTAGTTGCTTGTCTATTAACTGCTTATGATATTACTCCATGCCACTCCTAAAGCTGCATACAGTAGCATCTTTATTCCCCATAGACATTCTTTGCTAAAATGCCACGTCAGTGAAAGCCACGTCATCATTACATTACCATAATATGGGCCATAGACATTCCTTTGCCTACCAATGGCTTTATGGTATATTAGATATATAATATTAACAAAACTGCTACTTTCTCAGCTAGGAAAGGGCTGGGTACACTGGAGAGCTCGAAAATAATCATCTCAGAGCAAGATAGTTCAGAAATCATTGAAAAAATAATTTAACGAACGAAACTTGAAGATTGCCAAATATTTTGTTGTTCCATTTTAAAAGTTAATTGGTAAATTCTTTTGGAGCATATTAATCAATACATATATGTAATATTTAGTATGAATTGGCTGTTACCAAAATGGCTATTACCAAAATAGTAATTTTTTGTTACTGAAGTGGCTGTTATTAAAGTGGACTATAGCTACACAAACAAGGTCTTGTCACTTTTTCTAGCATTAAACCTGGCGTACACTAATACACAATCCGAACTAGGCCCTATGGCTCATTGTACTATTATCTTTTGACTTTAGTTTAAACTGTTTAGTTTGGATTTTATGTCTTGATGCTACCTACAATTGCAACTTGCAAGCAATTTAGAAATTTGCACTAGGCCTAGGGGCTAGGCCGAAGCCAAGGTCTAATTTCAGGGTGCGATTTTTTTGTGATACTCAGCTGTCATGATTTGTTGGCATCATTTAGGCTATACTACATCATTGACATTTAAAATAAATGATTAAAAACTAACAAAATATCAGCATGATTTAATTTAAATTTCATTATATCAGTACTCTACACACATTAGGAATTAAGATAGGCTACTTGTAACTAGGCTGGCTACTAGAGTGACGAGTCTAGCTAGGGCCTATACTATATTATACAATACTTTAGTATCTTATTAGTAAGTAGACTATAGTATAGACTATAGTATAGAAAATAGAAAAGTAAGAAAAAATCATAAGCATAAGCCCAAGCCTAAACATGCCTAACATACAAGTCTTTTTCCTATCCATTTACTAATATAGTAAGCGGGGTTGCGTGGGTTAGTGTGCCCAATTATTCATTGGGTAGGCCTAGTCTCGCGGTATATATAGTTTTTTAGTCGCTAAGATTTAAAAACAAAATTTGGTTTTCGGAAGTCGAATTTCTAAGAATAAGAAACAGCTAAAACAAAAGTCTGCTAAAAAGTAAGTTTATGACGCGATAAATATGATGTAATAGTAAAAAAATACTTTGAAGTTATTATACTATGAAAGCTTTGATATGGCACAGCTGCTCGTAGATGCAGCAGTAAATAATTAGAGCTATTATTGATTTCCCAGTCAGCTAACTTATTTCCAAGTAAATAAATACTCTTACACATTGCACTAAAAGTCAGACAAGCAGTTTCGAAGAATCAATATTAAGCTGCAGTTATACAAATAACCCAGTATTTGGATACACGGATTATGTTAAATGTCTCTGAACGAGCTTCGGAACTGAGACGAATCTTATATACAACAGATAACAGGGCTGGTTCACCGTCAGAAAGTTCGACATTAATGATTCAATGCGCACAACCAGTCTACCAGTATGTGCATTTCTTAAAAATATATTTATTCGTAGAGCTTTTGTCCGAAGCTCATGCAGGAAATGTTTCTAAATGTAGATGCAGTCGCTATACAAATAATTGTTAGCTACATGTAGCTACTTTATAGCGGTGCACACCAGAAGCAGTATACGCACTTTTCTGAGTACGTATCAAGGTTTAGCTTATTTTTTTCGCGCTCGAGCTGCTTAAGGCATGAGAAACTGGCCAATAGGAGTGTATCAGTGGAAAGCCGACCGACCGAAATCGACGTACCTTTCGGTCTGTACCTTTCGGTCGGTCAGACCGACCGAAAGGTACAAGATGTGGGAAACTTTCACCAGCCAATCGTTGAACAAATGCACCTTACTGAAACTTCTAATAATAATGTCATACCAAGACTAGAGACTGGTTCAGGTAATACAAAACACTTTACGAGTTGGTTGGCAGTATCTATAATCGAGTCGCAAGATTGGATCACAGATATCGCTAAAGAAGCTCCTAATTTATCAGGACGCTGATCTCTGTTAAGCTATGCATAGGATTCGAACTGCAGCTACCAAATGAACTGCTATTTAGCTTTAATAACGCGACACAACAATCCTAAACCAGGTGGAAAACGGGTTCTGCAGCCGATGGCTCTATGCGCATATCTCCAAACGTCGATTTTAATTTATCGACGTCATGTTGGGCAGCAACCAGCCTAGTAACCAGACTTTTGGGATAACATTTACCGAAGCTGCATGGCTATCTCGAGGAAAGTAGCTGAAGTTTTCGGCTCTGGAAACTGACAATAGCTAACTGACACCCGAGGAGAGCTGCAAATTGTAGTGACGCGTAAAATCTTTGATATGCATAATGGGATAAGTCACTACCGATTCACTAACCGATTAATTGGCCTATCGAACGTCCACTAATAAGAGTAACAAACATAACAAGTTGGCGAAACAAACTTTCTAATTTAAGCAAGGTAAGCAATGTTTTTTTAAGTGAAGCACTGTACTATTGACATTTAAATAAATAAAATAAAACAATAATTTTTATAACAGGCTATTTCTAATTAAAGAAAAGCACATTTCAAGTGCGACTTGCTTGACTAGAGTTAAAAAATGATTTGAAAGTACAATGAAAAGTAAATTAAGCTGTATGGTTATAGTGCATGCGTTTGGTTAACGAAGATGAAAATTCATCCGTGTCTTTTCTGCTAACAGAATTTTATTAAACCAAATAAAAACTAACCTATTAAATTAGACATTTAAATACAATATACAATGTGACACTGTCGGTGCTTTGAACAATAAACTTTGATGATGATTTCTAACTGGGAGATCAAGTCTATTTAACAAAATTTAACATAACTGTTTTTTATAAAAGGGAACAGAATGGCTAGAATTCATGTAAATTTATAGGTTTGTTTTGAATAAAGAATTTTCATGCTAACTAGCACCAAGCACATGTCAGCTATTTATATTATTTAACAGAAACCTAATACACAAAAGATAATATTTCCATACTTGGGGTATTATTAAAAACCTACTTTATTAACCTAATTAGAATCAAAATCCTCACCAATGATAATTACAGGTAGCTAGGAAAATACAGACTGCTGTCCGTAAAAAATGTATTAACGTGTGGCACAACACAGGTAAGAATGCAAAACTACTTTTATTAAAGCACTAAACTTAATAAGTCTTCTAAATCTAAAGTGATTTACAAAGCAAAATACAAGACAAATGTAATACGAGTATAAGGGTGAAATGCAGCATATAATTTTATTCATTTAAGCTTTAAATTTTGCACCGATAAAAAAATTCTAATTAATCTAGCTAAGCGATTCTTTCTGCATGCAGGAAATACGGGAAAAAATCACGTCATGCTACTTCAAAGTAGCCAAAACAGGATAAGTAGTGTATTTGTAAAGGATCATAAAAGTTATTATAATATTTCGCTACCATTAATCCGAAAAGCGCTTTCCATCAAAAACCCGAAATATCGTAACTCAAAACCAAAATACCATTAGAATAAAAAATAGAGTAAAATATTGCTAGAACTTTCAGATTATGATATTTCAGGTTTATGATATTTCGAGTTTATGATGAAAAGCGCTTTTCGGAGTTGTGATTTTTTGGTTTGTGATGCCCCCCCCGTTTACAAAGCTACACATATATTTTATATCAAACTGTTCTAAAACAATTCGAATGAAAAATTCCACAGGGCATGTGCAATTAATTCTACTAATAGTAGCAAAAATCTGTTAGAATCAAAATGACAAAAATCAACTGCTAGAGTGGGACTATGTCAAGTGTGTCGACTCCCGATATGTATAGTATGCAATTTTTAAGCACGTTGAAATCGGCTGAATTAAGAGTTCGCGCTAAATTTATTGCCGAATCATTATATAACTAGCTGATAATCATCGTCAAACAATTTGGGTCTTCGTGTCATATAGCGTGTGTCATAACACAGCAAATTAAAATTTCGGGCATCCCTAATTTGAATGCCTGATGCCAAATTGGCGTCAAGTCTTTTTTCTAAGCTGGGTGTCGTTTAATTTGAGTTCCGTATTAAAATTGTTATATTAGTTCATAGGAGATAGGAGATCTGCGCGCTTGTCACTACCGTCAAAATTGTCTGCGCTAATGTGTCACTACCGTCAAAACTGTCTGCGCTAATGTGTCACTACCGTCAAAACTGTCTGCGCTAATGTGTCACTACCGTCAAAACTGTCTGCGCTTATGTGTCACTACCGTCAAAACTGTCTGCGCTAATGTGTCACTACCGTCAAAACTGTCTGCGCTAATGTGTCACTACCGTCAAAATTGTCTGCGCTTATGTGTCACTACCGTCAAAATTGTCTGCGCTAATGTTTCACTACCGTCAAATTTGTCTGCGCTTATGTGTCACTACCGTCAAAATTGTCTGCGCTCTTGTGTCACTACCGTCAAAACTGTCTGCGCTCTTGTGTCACTACTTATCGAGTCTCCACCATTGTAGCCTTTATATATAATACACAAACTGTCATGATCCAGGAGCGCTAATGAACTTCAACTCCGACTGGCCAGGCGGGCAGACAAAGGACAGATTCTGCTGACGCAGGACAAGACGGTACACCACCGCCCAGGAGGCCACTGAGCACAGTGCGGCAACTAATTTCGATGGCATACTATGAAAATAAGCCACAGTAATGCAAAGCATCAAATCCCACAGCAGGCTGAGACAGCTCAAACAGATGGCGCTGCACCGCACAGCGAACGTGTGCCGCTGGTAGAGGCGCCACATTCGATCGGCCAGCTCGGCCGTGAGTCGCCGGCCGCCGGTCTCCGTCTCCTCCCTGAGCAGGCCGCCCAGGCGGGTCCAATCCCGCAACAGGGCGACCTCCTCGCTAATAACCAGGTTGCACCAGGTGAGCAGGAACACGTGACCAGAAATGTCGAAACCGAGCCACACGCCGTTGTGCTGACGCTGGCAATCGCCCCGATCCGTGACGCCCTGGATGTGGACGGATTTCGGCGGCTGGCTCACGCACCGGCCTGTGGCGTTCTCAACGGCGTGGAAAGCGTTGGTGCACACGTACCAGCCTGCGGTGCCTGCGGGGTGTGGGGTGGTGAAGGATGCAAGATTGATTATAAAAACAGATCGATACTTAAACATACAGACAGACAGACAGACAGACAGACACAGAAAGACAGACAGACAGACAGACAGAAAGACAGACAGACACTAAGACAGACACTAAGACAGACAGACAGACAAACAGACAGACACAGAAAGACAGACAGACAGACAGACAGACAGACAGACAGACAGACAGACAGACAGACAGACAGACAGACAGACAGACAGACAGACAGACAGACAGACAGACAGACAGACAGACAAACAGACAGACACTAAGACACTAAGACACTAAGACAGACACTAAGACACACAGACAGACAGACAGACAGACAGACAGACAAACAGACAGACACTAAGACATTAAGACACTAAGACAGACAGACAGACAGACAGAC
Organism: Macrostomum lignano; assembly: GCA_002269645.1. Taxonomy (NCBI): domain Eukaryota; kingdom Metazoa; phylum Platyhelminthes; family Macrostomidae; genus Macrostomum; species Macrostomum lignano. The sequence continues at coordinate 137,550 of NIVC01002725.1, forward strand.
AGCTCGTAAGCACTAGGAATCCTCGTAGGTTTTACAAGCTGCTCACCGAACAGCAGTCTGCTCAAATGCTTCCGCATCAGTGTCCTAGACTGTCCAGTGAGCACAACCGACGTGAACAGAATGTAGAAAGACAGGCAGACAAAAGTCCAAGCCCAGCCCCATTTGATGAAGGCCAGATTCCAGAAGCTGCGTTTGTTGGCTAAGAAAATGCGCGGAATCGGCACCAAGTCGAAGACCACGCTGAGGGCAGCCACTGCGCAGAGGTAAACGCAGGCTCGAACCTGAGAATACATTTTAATAGAGTAGTGAGTACAGATTGTTAATTTGGCTGTCGAATTGAGCTCAGTATAATAAAACTCTAATAAGCTACGGTCTACATGTAAGAGGCTGACCCAGCAACTGACACTCTGGGAGGCTGGCCCAGCAACTGAGGATCTGGGAGGCTGGCACAGCAACTGACACTCTGGAAGGCTGGCCAAGCAACTGAGGATCTGGGAGGCTGGCCCTGCAACTGAGGATCTGGGAGGCTGGCCCAGCAACTGAGGATCTGGGAGGCTGGCCCAGCAACTGAGTATCTTGGTGTACTTGGTGTGCAGAACTTGAATGCAGATTTCATTACAGACTGATACTACAATGGCACACCTCAGGCGGAACCAGAAGCGGCTTTTTCATTATCTGGTACAGGCAGATGCCAAAGAAGCCCTGCACAGACATCGGCTCGGGAATGGACTTCTTTGCCGACGCGCTGGAGGTTTGATCGGCGCCTCCGCTAGAAGAAGACATTGGCATGCGCTGCTTGCTGAATTTGTGCACAGCCGATCCTCCGGGGTCGCGGCGCATCTCAGAGTCTGAGAATCAACTAATGCCTTCGATGAGAAACTGCTCAAGCTAGACTAATCAAGGTGAGTATCTGCAACATGCGAATATTAAGGATGGCAAGTAGGAGCATATTATTTCATGGCCTAAAATACATCAATAGTTTTAAAACCTTTTTAGAGCCTAAAAATTATTTTGTTCCCCCTTTTAATCTACCCCTTGTTCTACATCTTTTACCTGTGCCATCTCTCTTCTCCATGTTCTATCTATCTTCTCTCTTTCTATCTCTCGTCTCTCTCTCTCCCATCTTTCTGCTCTCTCCCTCATCTCTCTCCTCCTGTCTTATCTCTCTTCTCCCTGTCTCATCTCTCTTCTCCCTGATCCATTTCTCTTCTCCCTGACCCATCTGTCTTCTCCCTGTCTCATCTCTCTTCTCCCTGTCTCATCTCTCTTCTCCCTGTCTCATCTCTCTTCTCCCTGACCCAACTCTCTTCTCCGTGACCCAACTCTCTGCTCCCTGACCCAACTCTCTTCTCCGTGACCCAACTCTCTTCTCCGTGACCCAACTCTCTTCTCCCTGTCTCATCTCTCTTCTCCCTGACCCATCTGTCTTCTCCCTGTCTCATCTCTCTTCTCCCTGTCTCATCTCTCTTCTCCCTGTCTCATCTCTCTTCTCCCTGTCTCATCTCTCTTCTCCCTGTCTCATCTCTCTTCTCCCTGTCTCATCTCTCTTCTCCCTGACCCATCTCTCTTCTCCCTGACCCATCTCTCTTCTCCCTGTCTCATCTCTCTTCTCCCTGTCTCATCTCTCTTCTCCCTGTCTCATCTCTCTTCTCCCTGTCTCATCTCTCTTCTCCCTGTCTCATCTCTCTTCTCCCTGACCCATCTCTCTTCTCCCTGACCCATCTCTCTTCTCCCTGACCCATCTCTCTTCTCCCTGTCTCATCTCTCTTCTCCCTGACCCATCTCTCTACTCCCTGTCCCATCACTCTACTCCCTGTCCTATCACTCTACTTCCTGTCCCATCTCTCTTCTCCCTGTCTCATCTCTCTTCTCCCTGTCTCATCTCTCTACTCCCTGTCCCATCACTCTACTCCCTGTCCCATCTCTCTTCTCCCTGTCCCATCACTCTTCTCCCTGACCCATCTCTCTTCTCCCTGACCCATTTGTCTTCTCCCTGACCCATCTCTCTTCTCCCTGACCCAACTCTCTTCTCCGTGACCCAACTCTCTTCTCCCTGTCTCATCTCTCTTCTCCCTGTCTCATCTCCCTTCTCCCTGACCCATCTGTCTTCTCCTTGTCTCATCTCTCTTCTCCCTGACCCAACTCTCTTCTCCCTGTCCTATATCTCTACTCCCTATCCCATCTTTTTTCTCCATGTTTCTTCCATCTCGCTTTTCCCTGTCATCTATTCCCACATAGTCTATATGATTTGCTATTCCATACAATGGTTAACAAAACAACTATAATCAAATTCTTAGAAATAAAACAAACAGGAAACAATGATTGGTATTCCATTGGTTATACTGCTATATACGTGTACACTCGAGAATATCGATAATAAATACAATAAATGTACAATAACGATAACAATTTATTGCATAACTATATATTCAAGCGCAATTGTAACTGGCTTGCAATCTGATAGACAGTCAAACGCATAGAAATCAATTCTGAATAAACGAGAATTTATACTATTCATCATAAGAATCGCGGATAACAGTTAGCCTAAAATATGACAATAATTCTTACCAAATCTACCCAGCTAATAGAATAGGAATGAAATCTATTGATATTTTACTAGAAAAAGCTTTCTCGCACACGTTGTGGCACAAGTGTTAAATATTAATTTAAAAAATCGATACTCAAGCGAGAGAAAAAACTGACACGCAAATGCAGTCCAGCAAATAATTAGAGCAGAAGCAACGACTGGCGATCAGTGCCGACCCAACACCCTGCCGCTGCCAACACCTCGCCGCCCTGGACCGCCGCCGCCGCCGCCGCTAGCCCGACCAGATCGTCGCTCAGAAGCAGCCGCAGCGCCAGGCCCACCGCCGCCGCTGCTGAAGTGCACAACAGCGAACAGTACAGCGGCAAATAGCAGGCCTTTCAGGCCGAACATCAGCACGGCCAGCAGGCAGCCAACCAGAGCCAGCGGCTCCAGCACCGCGCCCTGCCACAGCGTCACCCGGGGCAGGCCTGCGTCTAGCAGGCGTTGATTCAACATCTGGAAGATGCTCACCCCGCCGCCGCCGCCGCCCTCGCTGCCACCTCCGCCACCGCCAAGAATTCCGGCGCCCATCGGCGAGTTCTGACGATCCTCGTCGCGAGTGACGCCGCCAATTGGACGACGAGGTTCGCCAGTCGCTGATGAACCACCACTGCCGCCGCCGCCGCCGCCGCTGGCAAATCTACGAGCTCTAGGATCGTCGTCTTGAACTATTTCGCCGCTAGGCAGAATGCGAACCATGATTTCTGTTTATGGTTGTCATGAATTGCGTGGGTATGGGATTTCAACATAAAATGACAGCATTTCAACATAAAATGACAGCATTTCAACATAAAATGACAGCATTTCAACATAAAATGACAGCATTTCAACATAAAATGACAGCATTTCAACATAAAATGACAGCATTTCAACATAAAATGACAGCATATAGTCAAGCGATACTACTTACACAGCTAGCTAGCCAATAAAGTAAAATTGTGGTTCAACTTATTTTGAATACACACTAACGTACACACATTGTGGTTATCCCGACCGATAATGTACATCGAGTAAGCTAAACTTAAACCCTTTAGGGTGCGCGAGGATTGGGTAATTGAGTGGGGCGTAAAACAGTGGCTTAGTTAGGCGCATATAAAATTTAAATTGGTTAGCGAGGCCGCTAATGAACATCCCAGCCGGTTTAATAAAACCCCTTCCTGGTCTGTGCGGTTGGGCCATAAAATTAGCTCGGAAGGGGGGTAGAGAATTGTTAAGTCAGGCGGAGAAATGATGTACATTGGTTAAGACTAGCCGCTAATGTACAACATGCCAACCCGGTTTAAAAAACCCTCTCTCTCCTAGCATTTTAATAGCTAATCTAATACACTAATTAATCATTAAAAAACAAAATTACAGTAAATAAATTATAAAAAGTCAAAATAAGTTTTTATTAGCAATTAAATATGTAATTGGTTCTTTTATTATGTATCAATAATATATATGCAATTGTTTTATACTTAAATCAAATTAGAAAGCATGTTCAAATACTATAAAATACATTTTGAGCTTTAGGGAACACATTAAACGACACAATCCAAGGCGCTTACATTCGAATATATTTCTATACTATTACTTTAAGTAGCATGATTCAAAACATCAGTTATCCAAAGTGAATCAGGAATACGAGTAAAGCGGAATTTCTGTTCGATTTACGAGTACTGGATCCAGGTAGAAATTCACGAACTGGAAGTGATATGAAATGTCACAACATTATAAATCGTGTAACAACAGAGCATAGTTTTACATATAATACACAGTTCACATGTACAAAAAATTAACAGACAACATAATAAATCTATTCAACGCATTGCATTTCATTCCATTTAATTTTGGCACCAAATTTACTTCAATCAAATTTAATTTATGATATAAATAGTACGAATTTTCTTACGAATACTACAATTTGAGTTTTTTAAAAGCTGTTTTATGATTGCTGATTAAACTGTAGTAATCAATAGACAAATCGCATTTATTAGTATATAGGACTATAAAAGCAATAAACAACAAAAGTACATTTTATATTGAATGTGCAAACAATTATTACCTGGTTAGGCATTTATGAAAGCACACACAGCCATTAAGACAACACAGCATGAAATAAGCAGCATGAGTAAACATTTTATGCATAAATCTTATATCAAAGATCAAAGACTAACCAAAGTAGTGGAAAGATCAAAGACTAACCATAGCGGTAGGATCAAAGACCAACCGTACCGGTAAGGCTAGATCAAAGACAAACCATAGCGGTAAGATCAAAGACCAACCGTAGCAGCAAGATCAAAGACCAACTATAGCGGTAAGATCAAAGACCAACCATCATAGCGGTTAGATCAAATACCAACCATAGCGGTTAGATCAAAGACCAACCATAGCGGTTAGATCAAAGACCAACCATAGCGGTTAGATCAAAGACTAACCATAGCGGTTAGATCAAAGACCAACCATAGCGGTTAGATCAAAGACCAACTGTAGCGGCAAGATCAAAGACCAACCATAGCGGTAAGATCAAAGACCAACCATAGCGGTAAGATCAAAGACCAACCATAGCGGTTAGATCAAAGACCAACCATAGCGGTAAGATCAAAGACCAACTGTAGCAGCAAGATCAAAGACCAACCATAGCGGTAAGATCAAAGACTATTCGTAGCTTCGTAACGGTAAGATCAAAGACTAACCATAGCGGTAAGATCAAAGTCGAAACGATAGCGTCAAGCACAACCAACAATCAAGCGGCAACTTCAAAGGCAAAACCTAGTGCAATAAAATGAAACAATATTCTTTAAACCAGCTACAAGCAGTGATCAAACGATTTAAACAAAAAAATTAAGTAACAAAAATAGTTCAGCTCATCAGATCAATTTGCACAGCCTCAATCGCTGCAGTCACGTGATCAGCGTCCAAAGAAGCAGCATCGTCAGCAACTTGCGCCAATCCGTCAGTCTCTGGCCAGCAGATGCGACAGACCATCGCTGATTGGCCGCGAGTCTGACCAATCAGCAACGGGGGCAGCTGCCGCTGGCTCAATTGCACATCGCCATCAATAGCATCCGCAGCAGGGATATTGTCCGGCAATAACAGACGGAGACAAAGCGAACAGGCCAGCCTACCGCAGGCCAGACAGTTGGCCCGATGGGCAACCGCGTATCCGCACGGAGACAAGCACACGCCGCAGGCGTATCTATTAGCTGGCGTTTCGAATTCCCACGCGTCGGTGCACAGTTGCAATAGACGACGCGAATCAGGGTCCTGCTGGTCCTGGGAGCCGGCGGAATTCGATCTGCAATAATAAAACATCAAAGAACTGCATAAAAACCAACTCTATAACCCTAACCTAAAACCATAAACTGGGACAAGAATAGCTGGTTTTTGTGGAAAAGCGTCAGCAGTGCTTATGTCATGGTTAAAGCTCTCATTGAACTGAACCCAGTTGCTTTGACGCAAAAGTTTAGGGGCAAAGTGCTTGAGCTGACCTCTCAGCAGCCGACTGTCTCTGCTGCAGCTTCAGCCAGCGCTCGTGATCCTCCAAGCAGGCGATGCGCTCAGCTGATTGAGCCAATCGACGCATCAGCGAGGCCTCGTCGTCGAGTTCATTGACTGCCAGGACTGTTGCAGAGGCCGGACTAGCTGCCGCCGGTTGCTGTTGTTCGTCGACATCAAGCACTATCAAGGATTCTGGCTGGCTCTGGTCGCTGTCAGGCGGGGCAGCGCGCAGCCAGGCGGGGCGCCGGCGCCACGGGTTCTGCAGCGCCAGCCAGGGTTTGATGAGGCAGCGGGGCATTGCGCCTAAGCGTAGGTAGGCAGCCGGCTCGGCGTCCCGGGTGTCGAACTCGCGACTTTCGGTTGACATTATAAATAGGGCAAGAATAGGACAAGAAGTCATGGGAAATTTTTTACAAGGACAAGGAGCCCCGGGAATCGTTTACAAGGACAACGAGTCACGGAGAATTGTTAACAAGGACAGGGAGTCACGGAGAATTGTTAACAAGGACAGGGAGTCGAGTCACGGAGAATTGTTAACAAGGACAGGGAGTCACGGAGAATTGTTAACAAGGACAGGGAGTCACGGGGAATTATTTGATAGGACAAGGAGTCACAGGGAATTGTTGAATAGGACAAGGAGTCACGGGGAATTGTTTACAAGGAGAGAGTCACAGGGAATTTTTTACAAGGACAAAGAGTCACGGGAAATTGTTTTCAAGGCCAGAGTCACGGTCACGGGTATTGTTTACAAGGACAAGGAGTCAGAGGGAATTTTTTGCAAGGACAAGGAGTCAGAGGGAATTTTTTGCAAGGACAAAGAGTCACATTGAATTGTTTACAAGGACAAAGAGTGACAGGGAATTGCTTACAAGGACAAAGAGTGACAGGGAATTGCTTACAAGAACAAAGAGTGACAGGGAATTGCTTACAAGGACAAAGGGTCACGGGGAATCGTTTACAAAAGAGCCACTGTAGGTAAGCCAAGGCGCTTGAAAGGACATTTGAAGGTCATTAGACAGTCCCCTCAGGCCCAACAACTCAAGCTACTTGAACTCACCAGTACATGGGATCGATAAACTGCGACCGCCTCTCCAAAGCCCGAGTCCAGAAGCAAGGCATTGCCGGCCACTTATCGGCAAGTTCGCCAGCAACCTTCAATCGTTCCCGTTCGCAATTGCCTAGAAAAGTGCCATACCGATGCAGCTGTAGGCGGCCTCAGCCAGCTCCAATAAATAGGCGTCGTTAAACTCAAATCGACTGGGAAATAATCGACGCAGCTGGTGAACGCAGTCAAGGAACTGAGTGAACACTGGCGATGATTCGTCCGACCAGCCGTAGTGAGCGCATCTGTCAGCGAATTTGTGACCGAAACTAAGCCACTCCTTCTCTACTAGATCCTGCGGGTTGGAAGTTTGAGAATCCTTATTGAGTTGTATTTTTCCCAGAATCCTGATTCACAGAATTTCGAATCACAGAATCCTGATTCACAGAATCCTGACTCACAGAATCCTGATTTACAGAATCCTGATTTACAGAATCCTGATTCACAGAATTTCGAATCACAGAATCCTGATTCACAGAATCCTGATTCACAAAGTCCTGATTCACAAAGTCCTGATTCACAGAATCCTGATTCACACAATACTGATTCACAGAATCCTGATTCACACAATACTGATTCACAGAATCCTGATTCACACAATACTGATTCACAGAATCCTGATTCACACAATACTGATTCACAGAATCCTGATTCACATAATACTGATTCACAGAATCCTGATTCACGGAATCCCAATTTACAGTACCCTATTCACGAAATACTGATTCACGGAATTCTATTTTACAAAATCCTGATTCACATAATCTTGATTTACAGAATCCTGATTCACAGAATCCGATACACGGAATCCTGATTCACAGAATCCTGATTCACGGAATCCCAATTCACAGTACCCTATTCACGAAATCCTGATTCACGGAATTCTATTTTACAGAATCCTGATTCACAGAATCCTGATTCACGAAATCCCAATTCACAGTACCCTATTCACGAAATCCTGATTCACGGAATTCTATTTTACAGAATCCTGATTCACAGAATCCTGATTCACAGAATCCTGATTCACAGAATCCTGATTCACAGAATTTCGAATCACAGAATCCTGATTCACAGAATCCCGATTCACAGAATCCCGATTCACAGAATCCTGATTCACAGAATTCTGATTTACAGAATCCTGATTCACAGAATCCTGATTCACAGAATCCTGATTCACACAATACTGATTCACAGAATCCTGATTCAGAATCCTGATTCACAGAATCCTGATTCAAGAATCTGATTCACAGAATCCTGATTCACAGAATCCTGATTCAGACAGAATCCTGATTCACAGAATCCTGATTCACAGAATCCTGATTCACAGAATCCTGATTCACAGAACCCTGATTCACAGAATTCTGATTCACAGAATCCTGATTCACAGAATTTCGAATCACAGAATCCTGATTCACAGAATCCCGATTCACAGAATCCTGATTCACAGAATCCTGATTCACAGAATCCTGATTCACAGAATTCAGAATCCTGATTCACATAATACTGATTCACAGAGTCCAATTCACACAGAATACTGAATTGAAAAATTCCCTATTCACAATCAACTGAAATCCGTGCAGGGTTCGATAATGCGGATCGAGGAGTAGCCTGCGCAGAGCAGCAGTTTGAGCAGTCGATCCAACCGTCGGAGCAGT
>NIVC01002726.1:0-23084 GCA_002269645.1 Macrostomum lignano
ATGAAACTCTTGTACACTGACACAGACAGTTTTATTATGGACATTTCAAACAGAAGACATTTATCAGGACATGCTGCAGCAAAAAGATTTGTTTGACTTGTCTGAGTGATGATGAATCTTTCAGGACACAGAATGGCGATCAAGTGTTTGACGCCACTAACAAGAAAGTGATTGGGAAAATGAAGGACGAGATTGCTGGTGACATAATCACTGAATTCATTGGTTGAGAGCAAAGTCCTATTTTGTAAAATGTGAGTCGTCAGACCCAATTAAAAAATCAAAGGGAATTCCAAAACGCGTGGTTAGGAAGGAAATTAATGAAGCTGAATACAGAGACGCCTTGAATTGCAACAAAAAGACATCACATGAGTTCTCAAAGCTACAATCCAAAAACCATATTATTCACACAATTCAGCAAAAAAAGATTGGACTGTCAGGTGCAGATAATAAAGATTCATTTTTGATGACAATATTAACAGTCTACCGTTCGGGCACTGGAGATTAGGTTTAGGAGATTGGGTTTAGGAGGTTGAGATTAGGTTTAGGTTTAAGAGAAAGTTTAATAAACCTCATAAAAAATGACAAAAAATAACTTTCTTGAAGATTTGGCTAACGAACTGGAAATCCCAAACTTAGAGGAATATTTATGAGGGACACTCTGCCTGATTTTCCTCTAAGAAAAGGAATGCGGCATCATGAATTTTGACACCACCGATAAGCCAGGATCTCATTGGGTTTGCTGGGTGATTGATCCGATCGCAAGCACAAGTGTTATTACTTCGATAGCTATGGACGGCAGTACCAGAAGAGCTAAGAAATTATATGAAGGGAAAAAATAATAAAAAAATTTATCGCTCAGACTTTATTCTCCAAGGTCTTAGCAGTGATATTTTGCGGTGAGCTGTGCATGACTGTTTTGTATGCAATGACCAAAACACGAAAGACCTACAAGGAAATTATTCTTGGCTGTGTTTCATAAGGGTTCATTGTGAATTTCTTTGCCGACTTTCTTTCCACATAATGTTGAAGAACTTTCTCGAGTTCATTTCTCAGCTGACTCATGTCATCAGTTACCGACCATGTTCAAGTTCATTCGAATTGTTTGTTCATAAAGATCCTGAATGGTTTTGAACTCATCCTCTGAAATGAACTTATCCTCGATTGCCCTTGAAATGTACCCTATGATTGAAGTGTGCACCCCTTTCTCTTTTACTTGCTTCTCCTGTAGCTGCTTTAGTTTTTTCGCCTGTTTCGCCTAATGCTCCAGTAATTGCTGAAATAAGTCCACATGCAGCACCCACAGAGCCGAGTGGGATTGCGATTGGGGCTGTGATGACTGGCAACGTTGAGACAGCCGCAGCAGATCCAGATAGAACAGACACAGATCCTAGAATCATATTGCTGTAGTCGAAAAATTTACAGTGGCTGTTATAGCGCTTAATTTTCTTTGTGTTGTGGAAAATATTTTTTTCAAGATCATCTCGCATTTTTTTAATCTCCACCAGTCGAAACTGTTGAGAGTTACAAGTAATGACGGGGTAGAGTTTTTGTTGCTCATATTGAGGTGCATTCAGATTCGGTGCATTCAGGCTTTGTGTGTTCGAATTCGGTGCCATTGGGTTTGGTGCTGTCGGTATTTTAGGTTCAGCGTATTGAGACTGATCGTATAGAGAATTTTGTTGGGCCATTTTTTTCTCTAGAAAAAATAAAAAAAATATAAAACTATCCGGTTTGAAGATCTGTTTTCTTTTTGATAATTCCATCTGCACCGCCGGTTGTCTAGGCGGCTCTCGTGACGCCGGAGGATCGCGAGTCCAGCAGGCAGCGGCTGGGCGGCTGACGTTTGAGAGCGTGCCGGATTACTCCGGCGGGGTCCAGAGCTCCTTCTACTCGATCTGTAGACATGACCGGACGAGCAGTAGATTCTGCTTCATCAATAGCAATATCACGAAGATTGAGTGTTCTCTCCAGACGATCAAGCCTCCTTATTATTTTACCCCAAGAGCTATACATTCCGTTTAGATAGCTACTGTGTGATACATCCTTTCTCTTTAATGCTTCAAGTCTTTCTTTGATTCGATCATGCAACGCTGTTGACTGGTTCATGAACTCTTCTAAATTATTTACTTTACCTGTGTTGGTTGCGACGTTTTCTTTAATTCTATCATGCAACGCTGTTGACTGGTTCATGAACTCTTCTAAATTATTTACTTTAGCTGTGTTTGTGAAAACTCCTCCTTCAAGAATACGCATCCGTCTATCAGTGGAATTTCCCAGAAGATTAACTGTCGATCTTAAGCCGTTGATTAGCGAGACTATCGAAGTTATTTCTGACCTTAGTTCATTAGTTGCGTTTAACAACGGCACATAAAGCTTATCACTTTCAAACTTCTGCCTAGCTACTTTAAGCCTGAGATCTTCCATGTTTATTTGCAACTGGTGCATGGAGCGCTCTAGGGCTTTCAGTCTGTTTTTATTCAGTTTGATCTCTGGGATCTCTTCATCAGTGTTAATGTAGCGCTTGTCAAGGAAGGAAGTTGTGAGAGTGCTGTTGCCTGTAGTTGACTCACCAGCAAAATTAATAGACATTTTTTTAAATGAAAAATTAAAGTAAAATTCTTTTCTCCTTATTAATCATGACAAACTGATAGGGTTGGTTCCACTTTTCATAGCATATGTTAACAAATTCCTCCTGTGATATTGTTCTGTTAGAGTTCTTAGCTGGATATGTAATGTGAGCTGGGGCAATGACCTCATTATAAAATCGTTTCAGTCGATCCTGTGGTATGGTTGGGAAAAGGAGAATCAAATTACAGTTACCTCTAATTGTTTTATTTGGCAGTTCAAACCAGTTTTGGGCAATGTAAATAACATTGCAATTATTATGTCTACCCCGGGTGAAATAATTTTCTATCTGTTTCTGGGGACCGGTCATGCAGTCATCGAAGACAATCAGGTGCTTTCTCCCCTTTTCTAGTTCATCAGGTTGAGGTAAGAGTTTAGTTTTAGGATCTATCTGTGGATCTCCATAAGTGAAAACTTTAATGTTTTGCCATTTTTCATTGTCTGGGATGTGCTTTGCGTATTCAGTGGCTACAACTTCCGGGTTGCTGTTGAGGTCTTTTTGATGTCTAAAACATTGAATAATATCTTCCTTGTTGAGTTTGTTCTGTAGGCCCGCTACTAGCATTTTATACTCATCTTGATACAGAGTGGGTGAATAGATATGTAGTGTGTCATAATCGAGGAATCCAGGTCTGAGGAGCATGTTAAAAACTCTGAAGGTTTTCCCTGACCCAGATGAGCCAACAACAATGCATCGGAAGTGCCCTGGAATTATCTCGTTGTGAGCAAATTTTATCTGATTGCGTGTCCAGTGGGGATGAAAGTCGTTTGTGAAGTCCATTTTTTATGTAAAAAAACTTTTTCTTTTTAAACTTGTGTATTTAAGACGCGTGTGTCTTTTTTCGGGATGTGTATGTGTGTGTCTTTTTTCGACTAGTCCTACATCCGACTAGTCCTACACCCTCACACCTCTTTTACCGTCAGGGTGCACCAAATTAGTCAAATTTAAAACCGCCTCCTTTCTTATATTCAGCTCTCATCTTTGCGTAGATGGCTGGATCGACACTATCTGCACTCGGTGCAAGGGGTTGAATATCTGGTATTGATTTCCGGGTTTCATGAACCGTATCTTTAATCTTTTTGGCTGCTGTGACTACACTGCCGGCCGCTTCGGCAACGTTCTTGATGTTCTCTTTGTTCTCTCCAATGACCTTAAAAATCTTGGCCCCCTGAGCGATCAAATCGGCAGGGCCATTCCCAGAGCGTTCTTTTCTTGGATAGTGGCCTGCAGGGAAAAGTCCAGATCCGCGTTTAATGAGATTAAGTTCCTCTTTGTCATAGTATTTGTCAATGTCTTTTTCGAAAATAAGGCATTTTTACTTGAAATAAATTATTTTTTGTTGAACCGCGAAAGCAGAAGCTCTCTCGCCCTCTTATCGATGTATTTTCTCTCAAGCATTTTATTGAGGATGTGAACGAACTCTTTTCTATTCTATCTTTCATTCCGGTCTTTGCCGCTCCTAGAAGAACCGCTACTCGCTTGTAGAATTCAGGCATGCCTTTTCCGGAAGAGCTTGGTGGTGATTCGAATGATTGGTCAGAGAAGGATGTTCCTGGTGAGGGTTGCTGTAGCCTAGGTGTGAATACTCTGTCATTGATTCGCTTCATTCGTTCTGGGGAGAACTGTTCTAATTGTCGCCATTCATCTGGGCGCTGGTTTCTGTACTGGGAAATCTCATTTGGCCCTGCTTTTTCAAGCGCTTCTAGTACTTGTTCGGGTGTGATTTGTTGCTGTGGCGGTGGAGGTTGTTGTGGTTGTGGTTGCTGCTGTTGTGGTTGTTGTAGTTGTTGTTTTGGTTGCTGCTGTTGTGGTTGCTGCTGTTGTGGTTGTGGTTGTTGTGGTGGTTGTTGTGTTGGTTGTCTTATGACCTCTTCTTGATCCGGCAAACCAAACCATTGTTTAAAGTATTTGTATTTTTTAAAATTGTTCAAGACAATCCCTTTTTCATGTAAAATTTTCAAAACACCGTTGTTCTTGAGCATATCTATGTCCCTATCGAGAGCAAAGGTAACAAGATCTTTGTAATTTTTTAGCTGCTTCTCGGATCTTTTTTTCTGATTTTTAGTCATGTAATCAAGTAAAGTTTGAGTGAAGGGGATTCGTTTAGTTTCTGCGCCTTTATTGATTGAAATAGTTTCCTTTGTCACTTCAATGTTGTAATCCGCCGGTTCCCCGGTAATATTTTTTCGCCAGGCACTAATTCCAAAAATATATTTTCCATCATCCAATACGGGGCCAAAAAAGTTATCCTTCACATTCATCTGCACTGGTTGTCCTGGTTGCTGAGCCTGTGGTTGTCCCGGTGAAGATGGGATTTTACCCAATGTGTTTTGCAAGTGGCTCTCTTGAATATCATCAACTGCTTCCTTCACAGTGTCGAGGTTTTTCTTCGCTTCTGTGTATCCGGGTTTGTGAAATTCGGTGGCTGCTTGGACGAATTCATTGTAAGATTGTTGTTCTTTGTTGATTAGCCCTGTAACTCTCTTTTCTGCCTGCGCCAGCTTTTCTAGTTCAGAGATATGATATGAACTTTTCCGCTTCATTTTTAAATATTTTTTCTTTTGTTGAAAAATGAACGATCCCCTGACACCGGTTTTCTACAAAATTAACAAGCCTATTTTGAGTGATGATAGCACAATCAAAGCGACTCAGGTAAGAGTTCCCAGTCAGGAAAATCAGAATGAAACTAATTTGGGTCCAGGTCAAACACTGACATTTACATACAATGGATGTTCGTCTTTGGTTAGTGTGCACAGTCTAAGGAGCGGCTTCTATATGACGTATCAATTCAAAACTAAAGGAGGCGCAGACGCCGCTCATGCAAATGATGATCTACACAATGCGGATGTCGCACTAACCAGTAATTTCTGGGCTTATATGTTCAAAGAGTTTAATGTGTCCAATGGAAGTACAGAATTGGAAAGAATAGCAAACTTTGGTGTGGTCTATGATACCCAGTGCTTGATTGAGAACCCGGATTTTATTCAGATGGGGAGCGGTGCTGGATTCATCCCCAATGAACAGACAGGAGATGAGAATGACCCTGGTTACAAAAAGAGAAAGGAGAGATACAACTATGCTCTTGTTGGTGAGAACGATGCTGCTAAGAATCCGCTGTTTAGGTCTGTAGATATTTTTGTACCTTTGAGGTTTATGAGTGGTCTCTGTAATAGTTTCAATCGGTTGACAAGCAACTTTAGCTACACATTTAGACTGACTAGAGATGATCGGAACAGAGGAATTTGGTCGGGGGCCAATCATACATCGATGGAGATTAAGCCAACTAGCGTGGAGCTGTACTTAGAAATTATTGAGCCCAAGACTGCACTCAAAGCTGAATACTTGAAGGCGATTGAGAAAGACATTGATGTTGCTACAGCTTATATGTGCAGAGATGAGCGGAATGACGCAAGACACAATATTTGCATTAAAGAAGGCTCCTGTAGCAATCCAAGGTACATTATTGTCACTATGAGGAATACAACTAATGTAGGTAGATATCTACATGGAAACATTCGATCGATTCAACATGAGATCAGTGACAATTTATACCCTGCATTGCCACAAAATGGGAATTTCTCGGAGAACAAGATTAGTAAGTTTTACAATGAACTGTCGGACTTGGCTGTCAAAGAGAATAACGGTATTGTTTTGACAACCTTGCAGTATAAAAACTATATCCAATATTTGGTGTTGATGTGACTGCTAGACAAATGCCTACAGACAATAGCCCTGTTAACATTGTGACTAATATCGAGTGGAAAGAATTTGGTGCCGCAACGGCTGTTGATCTGTTTATTATCTATGCATTTGAGAGGAAAATCAAGGTTAATATGATCAATAACTCGTCTAGTAAAGTTTGAATAATTTTTTTCAATAAAAAAAATGGAAGCCATAGCCGAAAGACTAAACAACATTGTTTCACACTCTAAGGAGAGCATTCCAATCACTGTAGCGGGTCGCATTACTGAGTCAAACGGAATCTTCATTCAAAAATTGGAGCAACCACTTCGTTTGGATCCCGAGGCGAATTACCACGTCTATCTCAATGATTTCACTGGG
Source organism: Macrostomum lignano (assembly GCA_002269645.1). Classification (NCBI taxonomy): domain Eukaryota; kingdom Metazoa; phylum Platyhelminthes; family Macrostomidae; genus Macrostomum; species Macrostomum lignano. Next base: position 6,689 of record NIVC01002726.1, read on the forward strand.
TGGTCAAATGTTCCCAATGTGACAGCGGAAAATAACAAGTTTTATTACAAATGGAAGCGTACTACAACAGAGGTTGTGATATTTCCTGTCAGCACACAGAGCGTGGATACTTATAATTACTTCTTGGAGAAAGTCTTCACTAAACGAAAGCATTTTGAGATACCGGATGAAAGCAAACCAGAAAATAAACTGTTCCCTGTTAGATTAACTTATGATCTAACTGTCATGAGAGTTATCTTGCAAGTTCATAAGGACGCAGAGGTAGAGTTTAAAGATGGCACTTGGTATCGCGAGTTGGGATTTGAAAAGAGAGTTTATGGTGGCGCCACAGACCAAAGCCCGCTGCAGGCGCCTGGCACTGTTGCTGTGTCCCGGCTAATATCCGGTATGTACTTGGCGCCAAATATCGCTGACATTGTCAAAGGTTTGAATATATTAATTCGTAGCAATCTGAGCCATGATTGGATATTCAAAGGCAAACGAACCAACATACTTTTTAACATTTCAAACTCTGTTGCTGGTGGCAAAATGCTTGTGCAAAAGCCGAACCCCGTGAAAAGAGTGATTCTGAGTAATAGAGAGATACATGAAATCGTTCTGCAGTTTGAAACAGAGGATGGAGTTGGTGTCGATTTTAACGGGGAAGAGTTTGTGCTAACAATTGTTATAGAGAGAATGTGAGTCGTCTTCAGATTTATAAAATTACGATATAAACCGCTAGGTACAACCTTGTAGTTGCCAACTACAACTGCCTTATAACTTCTGCAAAGTTATAGTAGCTGTCGTAATCTTTTACGTAGGTTACTCCATACTTATGAAACCAGTGTCTTTGGAGAGCTAGATTAATATTAGGGACATTGATATCAATGCCGGGCCAATATTTTCTCATGTACTCGCTGCATTCTAGTTTGCATTGGTATTTGGATTTGTACAATGGATTAGGCTGAGTATAATAAGAACCTGGAGAGACAACTGGAAACATTTTTAGAGAAAATTTAGATTTTTTTCAAAGGGTGAGCACCCTGCGCTGAGGGTTTAAAGTCTTTGGGATCTGGTTTCGCTTTGCAAATTGAATGTGGGGAGAAGAATGCAGATTATTTTCTGATTGTTTCGAACATGCTATGGGTGGATGTCAGTGGATTATGTAGGACACTTGTTATGCTCTGATAATATAGATGTATTTTGGGGGATAGGTTAGGAGGATTATGGATGACGTTTTCGGAGCTGCTATGCTCAGAATAACAGTAGGACACCGGTTGTGCTCTGATTCTGTCGGGGATAATACGGATGGATTTAATGGGATTATGTTCGAAGTTTTCGGAGCAAGGGCGACCCCCCTTTTTTTCTGATTCTGTCGGGGATAATATGGATGGATTTAATGGGATTATGGAGGACGTGAAAAATTTTGCACCAGAAGCCCCCTCATGCATTCTACTGAAGGGGGTTCGATAACTGGACAGCCGCTAACTAACCGCGACTAACTCTGCTTAACTTGCAAGCAGGCGGCGGACGAACTTTCACATTGCAAGCTCTGAGAACCCTGCTACTCCAAGAGTCAGGCGCGTCATACATGCAGATCCCCGACAGAGTGGCGCTCACCTGCGCTCCGTCAATGCAGCAGGTGGCCAGCAGGTTGGGGCCCAGCCGGCTCCAGTCCTGCGAGCTGATGCTGCGCGAGTGGCCGCGCAGGCTGGCCAGGCAGGCGGGCGAGGAGCCGCCGCTGGCGCCGCAGTCGAACACCTGGCAGACATTGTTGCGCTGCAGTTGGGGCGGCGGGAGGGAGGTTTATAGGGATCTCTAATGGGAGATTAATATCTGGGTAATGAGATCTCTAATGGGAGATTAATATCTGGGTAATGAGATCTCTAATGGGAGATTAATATCTGGGTAATGAGATCTCTAATGGGAGATTAATATCTGGGTAATGAGATCTCTAATGGGAGATTAATATCTGGGTAATGAGATCTCTAATGGGAGATTAATATCTGGGTAATGAGATCTCTAATGGGAGATTAATATCTGGGTAATGAGATCTCTAATGGGAGATTAATATCTGGGTAATGAGATCTCTAATGGGAGATTAATATCTGGGTAATGAGATCTCTAATGGGAGATCAACACCTGGATTATGGGATATGTAATGGGAGATCAACACCTGGATTATGGGATCTGTAATTGGAGATTAACATTTGGATGATGGGATCTGTAATTAGCGATTAACACTTGGATGATGGGATCTGTAATTGAAGATTATTATCTGGGTAATGGGATCTTTTACCTGGATAATGAGATCTCTAATGGGAGATTGACACGTAGATGATAGGATCTTTAATTTGAGATTAACACCTGGATGATGGGATCTCTAATTGTAGATTAACACCTCGACGGTGGGATCTCTAATTGGAGATTAACACCTGGATGATAGGATATTTAATGGGAGATTAACACCTGGATGATGGGATCTCTAATGGGAGACTAACACCTGGATGATGGGATCTCTAATTGGAGATTAACACCTGGATGATGGGATCTCTAATGGGAGACTAACACCTGGATGATGGGATCTCTAATTGGAGATTAACACCTGGATGATGGGATCTCTAATTGGAGATTAACACCTGGATGATGGGATCTCTAATTGGAGATCAACACCTGCATGATGGGATCTACAATAAGTGATATACCTGGATGATGATTGCTACATGATAAATAAGTTAAAAAAAGTAATTTGACTTTGACAATGATGCAACTAATGGATGAGCACAGTGAGCAGGGCAGTCACGTGACTAAAGCCAATGAGCTAATCGAACTCACAGCCGCCATGAACAGCTTGGAGCTGCTGGCATCCTGCAGCTTCTGCCAGACGGCGCAGTGCACGTCCCATTTGGTGTCGCCTTGGATTCGCTTGACAATTTGCTGATCATCAAAATCGTAGAGGACAATCTCTCGCTTGCTGCGGTTGTTCAGGGGGAGTTAATATAAAAACCTGTCTGTCAGCAGGCAGCCAGCCAATGTAATGCTAATACAATCTAAAGTCTCTTACCATCCTAAAATAGCCAATTTTCCCGATGAGTCAACAGACACTGATGACGAGTTTGACAGGCTGACAGATGTAAGTTCAATGCATTTTGTGGCTAGGTAACTGTCCATTTTCTGGAATTAATTGTAACAATATCAATAAATAATATTACATTGTTGCTGTACCACAAAAACTAGCAGCATAAACCAATAAATTTGCTTGTATTTTTTATCAAAGTTAAATTGCATCAAAATTTTTAGGGTTGTATGAATGAGATTAGGATTCCTATCTTCTAATTTATAAGTTTAGATCAATTCAGTATTTATTATTTCTATAACTGGTAGATATTTTGTCATAGTTATTGAGACTTATCAGATTAGATTAGACTAGCAATCTTGTGTCCCCCTTTGGGGTGGCCAATAAGAAAAGGACAAAAATTACTTAGTGTGAATCATATATGCTTTAACATCTTAGCAAAACTTCCATAAGTCTTGACTTCTTAGCAATTCCACTTAAACCTTGACTTCTTAGCCTTGAAAAGCCATTTCTTCTGAAATTAACCACATATACATACCTAGATACTGATAAATTGATATGGAAACTATTTTTTAAGCTATAAGAAGGAAGGACAATGCCTAAAAATTTTCTTTGGTATACAAGCTGGTGGCACTTAAGTGAGGCTCTTCACAGCAATTATCCATAGAAGATAATATAAAAAACTTTAAAAAAATTGTATCACTTGCTTTGGTACATAATAATATATATAGAAAAGCTATAGTCTTAAGTTAAAGTATGTATAATGCATATAAGAAGACTTAAAAATTTTATACCCTATGCTATAATATAGTGATTTCATTTGCTATTCAAACAATTTTTCTGGCAGATAAATAAATTGTGAGTCCCAGTTCCATAGTTCTGGCCTATTGTAAATTACAATATACTTATATAAATAAAAACTAACATAATTTACTTCTTTGAGTAGTTGATATACAAATAGTATGCTATAACCTTGCATTACTTTTATACTTTATTTATATGTATACAATATAATAAATAATAATAATAGTTGTGCAAATCATAAGACTTAAGAATCTGCTGAATTATATAAGTCATATATAGATATGTATACTAGCAATCTTCGCCCCCCGATGGGGGACATCTGGATAGAATCTCTGTTCTCTACAAGTAACAAAAAAACAGCCAAAAATCCTTCAAAAAGACAACAGACAAACTGCTCAAATGAAGTGCATTGCAAAAAGAAATCATCCCAAGACCGCAAGCATCCCCCAGATAGCAAGCATCCCCCAGATAGCAAGCATCCCCAAGATAGCAAGCATCCCCAGATAGCAAGCATCCCCAAGATAGCAAGCATCCCCCAGATAGCAAGCGTCCCCCAGATAGCAAGCATCCCCCAGATAGCAAGCATCCCTCAGATAGCAAGCATCCCCCAGATTTCAAGCATCCCCCAGATAGCAAGCATCCCCCGGATAGCAAGCATTCCCCAGAGAGCAAGCATCCCCCAGATAGCAAGCATCCCTCAGATAGCAAGCATCCCCCAGATAGCAAGCATCCCCCAGATAGCAAGCATCCCTCAGATAGCAAGCATCCCCCAGATAGCAAGCATCCCCCAGATAGCAAGCATCCCCCAGATAGCAAGCATCCCCAAGATAGCAAGCATCCACCAGACAATAAGTAGCTAGTGCGACAATTTCCTTAGCATTATAGCGGCTCCTTTAAAATTCGCTTACTTTTACGTTTGAAATTGTGTATCTTTTATGTTTAACAGGGTGGCTCTTTTATGTTATACATTGTGGCTCTTTTATGTTATACATTGTGGCTCTTTTTTGTTCTACGCTCGTACATGGTAACTCTTTTATGTTTGATACGGTGGCTTTTCAATGTCTGACATGGTGGCTCTTCTATGTTTGACATGGGGGCTCTTCTATGTTTGACATGGGAGCTCTTCTATGTTTGACAAAGTGGCTTTTTAATGTTTGACATGGTGGCTCTATTATGTTTGACATGGTGGCTCTATTATGTTTGACATGGTGGCTCTTTAATGTTCAAAAAGTTGGCTCTTTTATGTTTGACATGGTGGCTCTTTAATGTTTGACATGGTGGCTCTTTAATGTTTGACATGGTGGCTCTTTAATGTTAGACAAAGTAGCTCTTTAATGTTTGACATGATGGCTCTTAAATGTTAGACATGGGGGCTCTTTACTTTTTGACATGGTGGCTCTTTAATGTTGGACATGGTGGCCTTTAATGTTAGACATGGTGGCTCTTTAATGTTCGACATAAAGTCACTTATATGTTTGACATGGTGGCTCTTTAATGTTTGACATGGTGGCTCTTTTATGTTCGACATGGTGTCGCTTCAATGTTCGACATGGAGTTACGTATATGTTTTACATGGTGACTCTTTTATGTTCGACATGGTGGCTCTTTAATGTTTGACATGGGGTCTCTTCAATGTTTGACATGGAGTTACGTATATGTTTGACATGGTGGCTCTTTAATGTTTTACATGGTGGCACTTTCATGTTTGACCTGGTGGCTCTTTAATATTTGACATGTTGGCTCTTTTATGTTTGACATGGTGGCTCTTTTATCTTTGACATGGTGGCTCTGTAATGTTCGACATGGAGTCATGTATATGTTTCACATGGTAGCTCTTAAATGTTCGACATGGTGGCTCTTTAATGTTCAACATGGAGTCATGTATATGTTTGACATGGTGGCTCTTAAATGTTCGACATAGTGGCTCTATAATGTTTGACATGGTGGCTCTTTAATGTTCGACATGGCGTCATGTATATGTTTGACATGGTAGCTCTTGAATGTTCAACATGGAGTCATGTATATGTTTGACATGGTGGCTCTTAAATGTTCGACATGGTGGCTCTTTAATGTTTGACATAGTGTCTCTTTACTGTTTGACATGGAGTCATGTATATGTTTGACATGGTGGTTCTTTAATGTTAGACATGGTGGCTCTTTTATGTTTTGCATGGTGGCTCTTTTATGTTCGACATGGTGTCTCTTCAATGTTTGACATGGCGTCATGTATATGTTTGACATGGATGCTCTTGTATTTTTAACATGTTGACTCTTTAATTTTCGAAATGGTGGCTCTTAATTGTCTAACATGGAGTCACGTATATGTTTGACATGGAGTCATGCATATGCCTGATATGGTAGCTCTTTAATGTTTTACATGGAGTCACGTATATGTTTCACATGTTGGGTATTTTATGTTTGACATGGTGGTTCTTAAATGTTCGACATGGTGGCTCTTTAATGTTTTACATGGTGGCACTTTCATGTTTGACCTGGTGGCTCTTTAATGTTTGACATGGTGGCTCTTTAATATTTGACATGGTGGCCCTTTTATGTTCGACATGGTGGCTCTTCAATGTTTGACATGGAGTCACGTATATGTTTTACATGGTGGCTCTTTTATGTTCGACATGGCGTCATGTATATGTTTGACATGGTAGCTCTTGAATGTTCAACATGGAGTCATGCATATGTTTGACATGGTAGCTCTTGAATGTTCAACATGGAGTCATGTATATGTTTGACATGGTGGCTCTTAAATGTTCGACATGGTGGCTCTTTAATGTTAGACATAGTGTCTCTTTAATGTTTTGCATGGTGGCTCTTTTATGTTCGACATGGTGTCTCTTCAATGTTTGACATGGAGTCATGTATATGTTTGACATGGTGGCTCTTGTATTTTTAACATGTTGGCTCTTTAATGTTCGACATGGTGGCTCTTTAATGTCTAACATGGAGTCACGTATATGTTTGACATGGAGTCATGTATATGTCTGATATGGTAGCTCTTTAATGTTTTACATGAAGTCACGTATATGTTTCACATGGTGGCTATTTTATGTTTGACATGGTGGTTCTTAAATGTTCGACATGGTGGCTCTTTAATGTGTTACATGGTGGCACTTTCATGTTTGACCTGGTGGCTCTTTAATGTTTGACATAGTGTCTCTTTAATGTTTGACATGGAGTCATGTATATGTTTGACATGGTAGCTCTTGAATGTTCGACATAGAGTCATGTATATGTCTGCCATGGTGGCTCTTTAATGTTAGACATGGTGGCACTTTCATGTTTGACCTGGTGGCTCTTTAATGTTTGACATGGTGGCTCTTTAATATTTGACATGGTGGCCCTTTAATATTTGACATGGTGGCCCTTTAATGTTCGACATGGTGGCTCTTCAATGTTCGACATGGAGTCATGTATATGTTTGACCTGGTTGCTCTTTAATGTTTGACATGGTGGCTCTTTAATGTTCGACATGGTGGCTCTTTTAGGGTTGAAATGGTGGCTCTTTAATGTTTGACATGGTGGCTTTTTAATGTTCGACATGGTGGCTCTTTTATGTTCGACATGGCGTCATGTATATGTTTGACATGGTAGCTCTTGAATGTTCAACATGGAGTCATGTATATGTTGGACGTGGTGGCTCTTTAATGTTCGACATGGTGGCTCTTTAATGGTTGACATGGTGGCTCTTTAATGTTCGACATGGTAGCTCTTTAATGTTCGACATGGTGGCTCTTTAATGGTCGACATGGTGGCTCTTTAATGGTCGACATGGTGGCTCTTTAATGTTTGACATGGTGGCTCTTTAATGTTTGACATTGTGCTTTTTTGTGTTTAGCATTTTGTGTTTTTAAGATTTTTGAATAAAAAAATCTTTTTGCACTACTAAGATTCGAACCCAGGTCGTAGCATTAGCAGTCCAGTCTGTTCGCATCTATGCTATCTCTTGTCTTGAATTGTGGCCCTTATAATTTAATTTTTATAGCAAATCGGTTAGAGTAAAAAGTTATGACATAATCAATTTCTCAGTCAGCCAGTATCAGTGTCAATTTAAGTTAGCAATATTGTTACACAATTTAAATCAAGTTTTGTGTGCATTTGTTCGGCACTGTTTTCAACTGGTTGTGATGTAATCTTTATCACAATTGGAATTCAGTCAGTCAGTTTTTTCTCTAGCATTCTTACAATGCATTTCAGGTCGAAAGAGCTGCTTGACCTTTGCAAAAAAGCATGTTTTTCGAATATTTAATCCCTTTAAAATTGAGCAATTTCTTAGCCAAGATGCATGTACCGTCCCAGGAAAATTTCTGATCGAATGGTGCAAGTTTGAAGAAAATCGATTGAGCCATTTTTTCTGAAATCTATCGCATACCTACCTACCTACCCACAGACAACTCATTTTTAGTATATAGGACAAACACATATGTATACACTTTATAATGCAAATTTTATTATAAAACATCTGAAAATAAATTTAAACATTAGAAAAGGCCCATTAAGACTTTAACTCTATTCAGAGATCTGAGTACTATAACTTAATATATACTATGTAGCTTATAGGCCAGAAAAAATTCATGGTATAAGTATTAATAGATTAGCTGATACATACTATACATATATCAGCATCTATACATACATAAATACTATACAATGAGATGGAAGGCCTCACTTAGTTCAATAGATATGATGGCAGCAAAGAGTTTGTGCTGCTCTGCGTGTGTATTTATATAATTACAAACAGTGTGAGATTGAGGGGCCTAGGGAGGTGCAAAAAAGTAGCGTGGCATGATAGGCTACACCAACCCCCCTTCCTGGCTTAGCGAGCTGGCTAGCTTGGTGTGCACCTACCCCACCTCAGCTAGACAGAGGTTGGGGGGTTTCCAGTGTGACTGCACTGGTGCTGCCGGTTGCATATAGTCTGGCTGCCACAACAAACAAAAATAGATAAAAAGGTGGCAAATGGGCAATCTCCCAGTTTAATACATTAAATTATTTGCAATTTTTAATTAAGTCATTATGAGGTCATGATAAATATCAAGCAAGCAAGTCAATAAGTCAGAAAGTCAATTAAGCAAGTCAATAATAGTGTGCCACCTAGTAGTTAAAGTACTAAGACATATCCAATCATGGCCTTGTTTGTACTATGCTTGACTATGTTTAGCACCTAATGGCCCTCACAATAAACACCTTGGTGAGGTGATACTTTCAATGAAAGAACTTATTAATAGATTTATCTATCTCTATCCCACTTCTAAGGCTACCAAGCTTTATGGGATAGTTGAGCAAATACTGACAGTGACAGCAAATATCATAACAATTTTGTTTAGTCTATGGCAGTCTAATAGGATAGTCAATGTAATACTTATTATTCAATCTGGTATATAGGTATATTGTATGCCTAGAGATAGACAAAATCTAGCAACTAGGTGATAATTAGATAGGTGTAAAGAAGCTGCACTTTCTAATGGCCTTTTAATATCCTACAGGTAAGACTAGACTAACTAATGCCAGGGGTGTGGGGGTGGCCAGCCCCCCACTAGACCATTAAACTAACTAATGCCAGGGGCATGGGGGGCAGCGAGCCCCCCACTATTTTATTAGAGGCAGGGGGTTGTGTGCACCCTGGCGCACTTTAAGCGACATTGGCACACAACTGGCGAGAGGCATTACTGCCCATTCCACCGACTCCCCTGAGTAGGCATATAAGCACATGGATATGTATGCAGGAGTGTACAGTGGCCCTAACTTTATATTATTGTTAGGCATGTACACTTCACTGCGCCTTGGGGGTTGGCTCTCAAGGCCATTAATTGCACGATCAAAGCCAAGCCGAGATTCCAATTCAGCCCCAAATTAATGTGACTGCACTTGGAATCGAGCCTGGGTCACTAGCACACCAGAGCAGCTGCGCTACCACTGGGCTATGCCCCCCTTGCCCCCCACTATACCACTAGACTAACTAATGCAAGGGGTGTAGGGGGGCTTTTTAGCTCTTAATTTGGGTGAAACACATAGGTCATAGCTATAAAAGATAAAAACACAATATAACCATCATCCCGTCTTTGAAGACAATAGCATCTTCATTCACTAGTTAATGAAGACAGTCTTTTTGCCCCAGTGAGCTTTGGGTTGGAATTTTGTAATACCTAATGTTGTATCAATTATTTAGAGACTTCCAAGTTCCAAGTCATTATTAACACTGATGCTCCTAATATTTTGTGTCATGACTCATGTCATACATAAAGTTAGCCTAATAGATAAATAAGGTGAGTGTTGCAATTTTACATATACATTTGGTATTAACCTCTTCTAAATAGAAGAGGATTTTATTCATCTCCATTCCAGTTGGATGGTAAACAGCACTTACCATAGACTATTCCCTTTAGCAGAATGGTTTGCTAAGTCTATGGCTATTCTAATCTAATAAAAAGACATTGACTAAGAATAAGGCCAAAAACTAAGAACGAGTACTGGAGCACAGACAGTTACTATAGTGCTCTGTACTTTCAAGCACCTCAAGCTCTCTCTAGAGACTGCTTCAAGCAGCTACTTGGTCTGCTCCATTTCTACGATTGCGCTAAGAATCTAATTGTCAATGATCCTCTCTTTAAGATCCATCCATTGCTGCAGGCTTTGAGAGATGCTTGCATTAATGTGTATAGGCCTAAGGAGGATATGAGCATGGATAAGTCTTTGGTGTTGTACAAAGGTCACCTGCGCTTCAAACAATATATTCCAACAAAGCAGGCTAAGTATGGAATAAAGCTATATTGTGCATGTGAGGCCAAATCAGGCTACCTGTACAACTTCTGCATTCACTTAACCCCAGAGGAGAACCACTGGTTTGATGAACAGTTGCAGGGAGACAATCCGTCCTTTAGTGAGAAGATTGTTATTGAGCTCTGCTACAACTAGCTGCACCAAGGCTACTGCATCTTTGTCAACAAATGGTTTGGTTCCTATTGGCTGTCAGAGTACTTGCTCACTCAAGGAATGCACCTGACTTGTACTATCTGGGCCAACCAAGGTATGCCAATTGAGCTCAGACAGCTGCACATTCCACCTAATGATGTCACCTTCATGCACAAAGATAGGATGCTAGCTGTCAAGATTGTTGAACAAAAGGAGAGTGGCCTGAAGACTCTATATTTGCTAGACACAAATGAGGTGACTGAGAGTGTTCAAACCAGATGCACGGTTTGTAAAGGAGCAGAAACAGTGGTGCAGAAGAGCAGATCAGTTCTCACCTATTATTGGTGCATGGGTGGTGTTGACAGAATGGACAGTCATCTACAGCCTCATCTGCCAGGGAGGAAAACTATGTAAGTGGTTTTTTAAGCTTGGCTTGCACCTATTTCTTCAAATGATTCATAACACTTGGATTATGTATAGCTGGTGCAATGGAGAGAAAACATTTGCCAAGTTTCTTAGGCCAGCATTTGGTAGCTGGTGGAGCATACCAGAAGGAGCGAGCAGGAAGCACCCAGTCACTGCCATCCAAGCCACTCCAGGTGGCCAAGTCAGTCCACACTTTCTAATGAAGATTGTGGTGTGGGACAGTAAGCCAAGACCCAACAAAGGACTGCCATGTCTGCTACAGAGCTGGAAGCAGCAAGTGCATGGTCTATTGCTTTCCTGAGTGTCCAGGGGAACCAGGGCTCTGCTTGGAAGCCTGTTTTCAGCAATGGCATACCTGATCTTTAACTGCGATTTTGACTGTCTGCCTAAATGAATCTACATATATTTGAAGGCAACATATTCACTCAAACTTAGTCAAAATATAATGCAAGTCATTATATTTTAATGTAGTTTATATGTTTACATGAGTTAGTATGTTTATTTAAAGTTTAAAGTCGTCTAAACACTATCACAATGTTCTTTTTTGCATTTTGGAGTACTTTTGCATATAAATGTACAATCTGTACAATCAGCTTACTTTTGTTTTACTTTGTTAAAATATCTTGTTAAAGTATGATTTTCTCCTCAGTCAAGTTGTTTCTAGACTGTGAATGATCTGTAGCAGATTTCAACCAACTGCAGTATAAAAGGCAAATGATTTAGGCTGGAGCCAAATACAATGGAGCAATTAGTTTCTCTCAAATTTGTCTTTGCCAGTGCCAGTTTAGTCCATTAAAGTAAGTAACAAAAGTAAAATATCCATTAGTGGTCCTGTTTCTAATGTTTATAAATATTAAGCTTCAATTGACTTTTGGCATAGAATACAATTTCAAAAATTCATCCTAATAATGTTTTGCACTAGGGCAACAGGAAAGTAACTATTTTTTGTTGGAAATTTGATCAAGCAATCAAAAGAGTATATTTCTATGAAAAGGTACTTTTTTCCATTTTTCAAATATTTAAACATGTTTTGCTTTTTCAAGAAAAATCATTACAATACCTTCAAAGTATAGTTAGTTTGGAATTAAATGACAGCATTTAATTGTTTCTTTCATATTCCAAAAATTATAATGAGCACTTTTCCTCAAAGCAGTTTGAGATCATGATTTTTAGTCTTTTGTCTATAACTTCATTACTTAAAATGTTTAAGAATTGAAAATTTCCACACTTGTATATCTTTGAATTGTGTATCAAATGGTGCATAGTATGTATGTTTAACTATTAGCAGTATAGAAAAAATAATAAAAAACTAAAAGTACATTCCTAACTTTTCATTTTTTGCTACCAAAGTGCCAAATTTTTGTTACAGTTGAAATAAAACAACCCAATAATGTTATGCATCTTTGTAGGGCACACCTATAACCCTTGAACATTTTTAGCTTGAGTTTTAATGTGCATAAGGAAATGTACTTTTATAAAGAAATAATCTTACGACAAACATTTCAACTGGAGCCTGTTCCTTTTTTTCTGCAGTGAATCCTTACAAAACTATAATAATAATAATAATAATAGTTACGTCCCATGCCAGCCATGGGAGTGGCAAAGAGGGGAGAGCATCAAATTGCACATTTCAGAGCTAGGTCTCTAATGTGCTTCACACAGGCCACCTGGCTGGGTGCTTGCGCATCTTCAAAAAGGTGGTTGATATAGCAGGCTGATTGTCCCTAGCCATACCTGCATGTCCCTGTAGGGTCCAAAGTAGGATATCCTGCAATGGCTCTGGGCAATAGACTTCAGCCTGGATGACATATCTGGCAAGCCATAGATGCCGCTGACTCAGCAGGGCAGAAGGCCGCATCAGGCCTGTGCGCTTGTACAGGGACTCAGTTGTCTCACTACTAGGGCTGTGGTGGGCGCCAAAAGTGGCGCGGACTAGGGACAAAACTATACTTGTTATATAGATTAGATTTTTCTCTTTAAAATGACACCTTACTTGTGAAATTTGCTCTTTCCCCACAACTGGGTTCATAGGTTGTTGGCAAGAGAAGGTATATTTTTATTTCTGATTTAAGATATTTATATATTATTTAGTTTTTGTTTCTGTATGATTGAAGTCCAACCCCCCTCTTTGAGTCATGTAGCTTGTACATGCACTCAGCACCCACCTCCCTTTTATGTAAGTGCTAGTGCTAATATATATTTGTGGTCTCAGTTGCTCGAGGGCGGGCAACTGTGGTTTTGGTTAGTTAGATTTGCATTGGGCTGCAGCCATAAAGTTGATTTGTTTTTGTGAAGACTTATTCATTTTGCATGACTCGATAAGAGCGCAAGAACATAAGTTTCACAGAGCTCACTGGGGAACTAGGTATAAATCCTAAGAAGAAAGAATGGAAATTAAGAATTTCTGGCATAAATTTGGTTAGAAATTATAATTAGGCCTAGGTAAATAGTTTGTAGGGCCTACCTAATAATTCTACTGGCATGTTATAATGGCATAAAAAACTTAGCATATATACATTGACAAACAATCATTATTGACATCCGTTGTTTGTTTTATGTTCCAGCATATTAATTTATATTTACATGATCTCCACTATGATAGAAAAGAGGTTAGGGTAGGCCAATAAAAACCTGTAAAGACAAAATGACTAACTAAAAGTAGCTAGAAAGCATAATAATTGGCAAGAGACATATTAGGGCCTATAGTTGCTTTAATTAATAAGTAGCAATATCAATAAAACTCTTAGACTTATTGTTGGCTCAACTTGGCTTGGCTGTTAAATTTTATGATAGGGTAGGCCAGTAGGGGTCTATGTCTACAATTAGGGCCTAATGATTGCTGTTGCCTGGCAACCAGAAAAAAGGAAACAAAATAAAAAAGTTAAAAACTGAAAATTGAAGCAGAATGAAAGCATTCATTTAATAAATCGTACACGAAAACACAATATGCGCCTTTGAAATATCTACGTTTAACGTAATGTACTTTAACTGACAAGTGACAATTAGCTTCTATGAAAAAAATGCATTTAAAAAAATATTACTACGTTTAACAAATCTGTTTTTTAATTAGGTGTTACATTACAAAATGTAATTACCTTAAAACTTAATTAGTATTTTACAGTTATTAACAAAACATTTAAGTAACAATTACAAATTTATTTCGGTCTTAGTTCAACAACTTCGCAGCTGCAGCAGTGGGTCGTGCTAGGCCTAATGTAGAACATGCTGAATCAGCTTAGGTCTCTTTTCACTTTCAGGTTCATAATTAATTTTATATTATCGTATTTTAAGCGAGGACGTAGAAAACGTTATACTACATTTATTGAAATTCTTTTAGGAAGCAGGTTTTGCTTAGGCCCTAAGAATTTCTACATTATTTATGCGGAGGACGGAGAATGGTGGCTAGGCTTACTTACATAACAATTTACATTTTTTCACTCTTACAGTAAAATTTTTTTTGCTTTAGATAGGAGAAAACCTAACGTTCATCTTTTTATATGCCTTACTTATAGCTTACTTATAGATATTAATAATTCATAGAGCTTTTGTTTTGTTTAGAAAATTAGGATTCTAGAAACTAACTTTTTGTTTATAATGAATAAGCTTTGCAACAGGAAAATCAAATGCATTGGTATCATCATTGGATAGGGCTCTGGGCTCATAACACTGCTCATATTAGCTGGCCAAGCATATTAAATAACTATGAACTCTTTACATTCAATATTATAATTGTAACTATAGCCAGCTTGTAGGCCTAACTCTTTTCTCAATACACGACAATAGATATTTAAATTTTATATTGTATTTCTTTAAAATTAAAATATTGAGATGGGGGTGGAGAAAGAA
This sequence comes from Macrostomum lignano, assembly GCA_002269645.1. Lineage (NCBI taxonomy): Eukaryota > Metazoa > Platyhelminthes > Macrostomidae > Macrostomum > Macrostomum lignano. The sequence continues at coordinate 21,741 of NIVC01002726.1, forward strand.
AAAAAAATAATTGGGGTTTGGTGGTCCATTGGGGTCAGGTTTTGAAGTTGGGTTTCTTAGAAACCAATTGGCATTGCATTTGCACAAATAAGTCCAGAAACGTTGCACAGATGAATTGCAATGGAAATTCTTTCTTCTGTTTACTCCAACTGCCGGGGTCCTCGAATTCCAGGGGAGAGTAGTTGCAATGTAGCAAAGCAGTCATTTAGCGGCACTATTGTCATTATTGTTCAAAAAGTGGATGCCAAAGATCCTGACATGCAAATTAGAGTGTCAATTTGTTGCACAGATATTACTTTCAGTAGGGTAGAGCTGCCACTACCATAATTCTCACATTACAGAATGGATTTGTCTTAAAACTTTCTTTAAGATAAGAACTTGGTTTGTTTTATACCCCATAGGCAATAACTCAAAATAGACTATAGGCTTCTTATTTGTTAATAAAATATTATTGTTTAATATTAATTATTATTATTATTAACTAAGGGTTAGAAAATTAAATATTTTAGGCAGGTAATAAATATTATGGTGCGACCAAAATGATTCGATGAGCAGAGCCGGAGTAAGTTTTTGAAAAAGGTAAATAAAGGAGAAAGAAAGAAGCAGAATTTGAATTAGCAGTGCTTGAAGCATGCAAAATAAATAGTTAACATAAATTCCAACAACAGAGGCAAAACTTGGATGGGCAGCTGGGCAGCTGGTTGGGCAAAGGAAGGGCACAAGGTTGAGCAATGGCAGTTTACGTAGAAATTACAAGAAAAAAAAACAAACAAGAGTAGGAAACATTGATTCATAGGTAGGACAAATTGGAGGAACAAAAATTGGGACAAAGGACAACATATAGGAAAGTGACAAAATAAGCAACTATTGAAAAAATATATAAAAATTTCTGGGAGTTGGGGCACATTTAATTCTCAAAAACTTAGTAAATTGAATGCAAAATTATTAAAAGAATTGCAAAATTGAAGTGGCAACCCAACTGCCACAATAATATAATAAAGAAAATTACCTTTACAAAAATACATTACATAAATTCAAGTATACACTTATAATAAAGTATACACCTATAATAAAGTATAGTAAAGAGCAACTCAAGCAGAAATTCTTTGAGTTGCAAGCAGTCTTTGGGAACAATCAATCTGCTTGTTGGGTACTAAAAAGAGTTGGAACATAATAATAATAATTGATTGCATGTGCCCTAATCGGCAAATGTGCAATTGAAAGCTCAGCTGCAGCTATTGCACAACCATCTGAAGGCTGCATATGGCTGTTTAGTCCAAGGACTGGGGGGGGGGTCGCCACACAAGTGGATCTTGTTCCAGTGGAATCTGGAATCGAACTCCA